>JAHWFP010083494.1:32411-46925 GCA_023313725.1 Lithobius niger
GCACCTAGGTATATGAGCGAGGGAAGGATCATAGGAAGTGATAACACTTCAATCCATAGATTCCCCAGAATTTACCAGGCCAGGAACGAAGCAGTGTATACTACTACACTCAATTCACTGAGCACAGCCCATAGAGACAAGCACATGTTTTACGCCCCTCATGGAAGAATTAGTAACGTTTCAATTTATTGATTCCGGTTACTAGTTTAGAATGGCAGAGAAGGATAACACCTTAGGTCGGAAGTGTATGAAAATGTCGTGTTAATTTGAAACAGTAATGGTGCAAGGATCCTTCTCTCATTCTAGATAACGACATCGGGAGTTTACTGATTGGCTTACTGATGTGGTTCGTGTACCGATTAATCGGCAAGTACCACAACAGTGGCAAGCATCACACTAGTGATTGTACCGGAGTACCGGCAAGTAAATCCACAGAGGTGGCAGGATATACCACACTAGGTGGCAAGATATACCTGAGGCGGGACACTAGTCCCCGAACGTCAGATTATGACACTTTACCAGAGGCATGGCCATGTCGACAAGGAAACACGTGATCACGTACCGGACAAGCAAGAAATGCTAACAGAACAATTAAAAGACATTCCTGAAAGGAAAAGGACTACTGCAGATATGCAGCAGGAATGACTAAACTGAACTATAGTGAACTCAGCAAGAAAACAATACTGAACTCAGCAAGACAGACTATAGTGAACTTAACAAGAGCTACTGATACAAACATCAGCAAGAGCATTCAAGACTATACTCGAATATCACTCAAGGTCACGTGTAACCTTAAGGTGTGAGAGAGCACGAAAAAGTGAAAAAGTAAAAGTTGCAAAAGTAAAAATTTATTTCAGAGATTATTGAATCTATGTAAAAATTGCATTTTCCTTGATTGAACACCCAGCTTAGTGTGGCCCTCCGAAATAATGATTAAAAGAAATTAAACAAGAGATAAACTGAGGTTAGATACATGTTTCCCTCAAACGGTCACGGCCACGAAAGTGCCTGATGACAAAATTGTAAAAACAATTGCTTATTATGAAAAATTGAAAGTGACAAATTACCGTTATGCTGATCAGCAAGTGTTGTAAAGTGTGATTATATGAACAATCAGTTATGAAATTATTGAAACTATTGAGAAATGACTGCATTCATGGGAAAGATCAAATTAGGTAAACTGGAAAAGCCCAGTTAGGTTACACTGTATTTTATGATTATTGTTATCAAGTGAACCATTGACATGTGATGAAAATTCAGTTATTTTATGAGAAACTAAATATCATTTATAAATATTATTGAAATGTGGAAATTTATTTGAAAAAGTCGAAAGCCGTGATGCAAATCACGTAACTCTGTAAGTATGAGTTTTATACTTCTTTGCGCACTCAGCAAACCCCCCCCCCCCCTGGCCCCGGTTTGGAAACGGGAAATCCAGAAAAACAGATTAGGAAATTAGACATCGATAAAGATGACAGCAGTACAAAGCTCAGCGGTAGCAGAAAAGTTGACCCTTCTCTGCGAACTTTCGGAAAGAAACTTCTCTTCCCCAGAAAGTCTTCTTTAAACTAAACTTAGATTTCCAAACCCGCAGATAAAGTCAGGAATATACAGCCGGGGTCATGCTTAGTGACTTCTGGGTTTTAACTCTGCTTAACGTAACCTGATGGAAAGAATTGGTGCAGAGAGTGTTCCCCAGAGGCTAGGCTGTGTATAGCAGACACTAACTGTGCGAAGGCACATATTCAGTGATATGCTTTAAGACAGGACCTAAATTAAACTTTAGGTTCGGAACGTTGCTTCATTAGGAAGCAGCCGTACCGTTGATAGCAAGGACGATTGTTAATTGTTTAATTTAGGATAATAAGCCCTAAATCGGTACAGTATCTGCACGATATGCCATCCAAGCTTTATTATTATTACGTAATCAAAGCCTAGCATTAAGTACTAGCATTGTCCATTCGACCGTTAGCCTAATTAATTAACATGATTCACTCATAAGGAGTAAGTTAAAACAAGCACACCTAGCCTGAACTGCTAGTTCAGCCTAGTGCACTTTGGCCAGAAGTCACGCCATGAATAGTCCAGATACGACTAATAGCTCAGTGGTTCCAGACCAGCTCAGAACCCTTCAGTCAGCTCCTGTTCACACTGGATAGATCCAGTTCCAACCAGTCCAGCAGGGACAAGCCCAGACTTGTTCAAGGGCAAGCCCAGACATGTTCAGCCAAATCCTAATACAGGATCAGTTAGAGCTCTGGGGTATATAAGCAAGCCCCCAGCAAAGTAAAGCAGACTTGGATTCCAATTCTGACACTGAGAGGCCACCACTCACTGAGCACCCCTGACCAGGAACCTAGATGAAACAGATGTACCTAGATGTCTAGTTAAGTAGAATTGAACCCTTTATAGATTTTAGAATAGTTATTGGACTTAGAATAGTCAGAGTGTATTAGCTAGGACTTAGAATAGTCAAGAGCTTGAGCATTAGGACTTCGAATAGTCATGCTAGATATATTAGACTTAGAATAGTCATGCAAGAATATATTGGACTTAGAATAGTCAAGGTATAATGTTGGACTATAATGTTAGAATAGTCAAGGTATGATACAGAACTTAGAATAAGTCAGTGTAGTGTTGAATACTAGAACTTAGGCCTAACACTGGCAAGGACGCATTAGCATCACCAGGTGTGTAGAGTCCCTGCCCCTTTAAGTTAAGAGTGCTTAAATAGGGAATTAAGAGGGAGTTGCTAAACCCCACTAACACTAACCGATTACCATTGAATAAACAATTACGTTTTCGTTCAACCAATATAACTTGTGTGGTCTCCCTTACTTGTATTCCGATTGTGATTATTGTAAAGCTGCAGTTGTCGGAATATTATTATTATTGCCGGCCAGTGTTGAGCTAAGCCTCAACAACATAAACTAACGTAACTCAGTTTAGCTGTTTTACACTAAGTTTACACTGAAAGCTAAGCGTTCGTATTCATACGTACTCAAGAATGACGGAAAATTCGTAAAAATAATCACTAAAATTACGTAAAACTGCCCAATTTCGAGCAGGAATGACTACTGAATGTTTGTAGAAACGTTCCTACTGCATGACATAGGGGTTACACAAATTATCAATGTAGGATGGCAAAAAATAAATCGACGAGCACATGGTGCAAAAACAGTTGCCGGTAACGGTCAATTTGGCGGTTAGCGATCGCCCCAACAAAATCATTTGCACAAGTCATTTTTACAGTACATAGCACAACAAACCAAGCTGTCTTCTTCTCCACGACAATTTTGTAGAGTTTGGATAAAAAGGTACGGCCAATTTACACCTGCTTTGAAGTAGAAAGTTCTTCAAAAAACGATCACTATAAAGTTTCATTCAACAGGGTTACTACCTGATTTGGAGCGCCACTTTGCGGCAAGCTTTTGTACTCGGTGCTTGCGTGGGTTGTTGCCTCGGATTAAACTCAGTCGGTTTAAGATCAAACTGCATTTAATGATGACAACAAACGCTCACCTGAGCGTCGATTTCAGATTGGTGATTGCGGCTTCTCGCGTCCTCACTCAACTGTCTGCTCTCATCAACTCTTACTCAACGAATGCCTCAGTGTATGTCACACCTGGTGGCGAACTCTCGCACGTAGCGAGTGGCGTTTAATGCCCACTGAGAACTCGCCACACCAATCCGAGCCACACCCCAACTGCCGTATCCATCTCTAGGCAGTAACCCTTCCCACATTCTCACCGGACCACCCACTGCAAGGCAGACGGACAAAGACGTTCTCTACTGCCAGGTCTACACATCATTGGTACATATTGTAAAGCTCACATAGTACTATCACCTTAACATTGGAAAAGTACATGAGTATATATGGGGATTCTATAACCATTTTCCCACCTATGCGCTTATACTAAAACGGATCTTACTTTTGAAAGCAGTCATCTACATATCTAAAGACATAAACATGGTGCACACTAAAAGAGAGAAAATAATGTTTTGGATATGTATTCTGCATTGTGAATATCGAGTCCGTTTGCTATCGCCAGACAAGAAAACCATTAATTCTGCACTGATGGTGTGTCGGAGATTAGAGTACCCATTGTTCATTGATTGGATAGTCCCTGAGATCAAAAGAGTGGTCGTGAAAGCAATTAATCATGGGTATACATCTATAGTTCTACTATACTGTACTGTTCGAATAATTGTTAAGTTGCATTATCACTTTAGGGCATCTAAGTGAGACATTGTACGGGTATAAGGATTGGTAGGTGCACCTACACCTACATTCAAAAGAAAGGAAAATAGGATGGAAACCAAGCAAACAGTAAAAAAAACAAAAGAAACTCTTATGTCTGGATAATATGGGTCCTGTATATGAGTATTATGGTGCACATGGCTTCACACATTACGCACGTTCATTGCACTTACTTAGACTCCACCGACAGCCCTCTAATCACTACACTCTTTGGTACACGTTTCTAAGCACCTCTACGCCGCTCCATGTCTGTTCCGTCCCGGTTATAAGGGATGTTGGTCTGTCCTATTTCTTTTTCGGCCTGTGTTCTCAGGAAATATTGACATTCACATACATTGACGAATTCAATAGATTTGCTATATCCACTGGTATACCAAGATAAGGCAGAAATGATTATTACAATTATTTAAAAAAATTATTTGCACAATTTGGTTGCCGCAGAGTTTTAGCCAGCGACAGAGGTCCGGAATTTTGTAGCTAGGTTTGCTAATTTGTTTCATGTAAACCAGATTCATTTTTCGCTAAATTCTTCTTGGGTTGGTAGTCGAATTGAGGCTGTCATGAAGACAGTGGAAACAGTTTTGTGCAAGGTAGCTTCGTACTGTATAGATCAGTTTTGTGCAAGGTAGGTTCGTACTGTATAGATCAGTGGTGTAAATGGTTAACGGTCACCTGCTTAGCAATTAATGAATCATCACATTCCAGTACATAAATTAGTCCTTATTACTTGCATCACGAAGGCAAATATCGTTTATCCAGTGCATTGGTACATAAACCAACGAAAATTATGATAACGATGATTGTATTGTGAGACTTGAAACGAAGCTGTAAGCATCATTTAAGCTAGTACATAAGCACAATTGGGATGCCGTAATGAGCTAGCAGATCTTTTTATAAAAATAAACCGGTAAGTCCTTACTAATATTTTGTAGATGATTATATCTCGCCAAAATTACAAAAGGCTTGTGAAGTCCATACAGAATTGTGGAATTTATTAGGGGTGTAATTGTATGTCTCATCTATTATTTAGATCCGACAAAGATCCTACAGACACATGTAAATCGTTTACGACCATGGTTTTTATGCCAAAATAAACAATCGATAACATTTAATGCATCTACTGACAGGGATGTACCAGAATAATTGAACGATGGTTTCTCCGAGTCTGAAATAGAACTGCAGCTGTACGTACAACAGCTTCTCGAGACCTGTTAGAGCAAGGTAGCCGTACAGCCGTCTCTTGCTTTAACGAGCATGACAGCTCCAACCGATGCGGTCAATGGATCCTGTCTGATCAAGCGGCAAAAAATTGACGAGGCACGATTGGTGCAAATTAGGGTTGTAAAAACCGTCACTTTTTATGAAACGAAAAACGACCGACCTGGCAAAACCGGTTACCGTTTAAACGAGTTTAAGCCTAGCCTATTCCAAAGCAAAACGAAAAAAAAAAGGCTACAACTATTGCTATCTAAAAAATCGTTGCAAGCTATTTTCGGGTTGTTATGGAGCAATAAAAAAAGAAACTAGCATAGCCTACTGTTTTAAATGTTAAATAAAAAAATTACCAAACCTTTTGCTATAATAATAAAAATCGCTACCTACGTATTTAGGCCTATTCAAATAAAACAGGTAAAAATCGTACTTAAACTATTTTTACGGTTAAAGAAAAATAGTTTTAAGCAATAAAAATAAGAAAACAGAATAGCCGGTCGTTTCCTTTTATATTAAACTTAAAAAAAAAAAATACTAGGCCTAAACCATTTGCAATAAGAAAATTAAGAATAAAGAATCGCTAGGCCTACCTACGCATTTAAGCCTATTAAACGGTCTCAAAAATGTGCTTACTGAAGCTCTCAAGGTTAAAAAAAAAAAATAGTTTTAAGCATTAAAAGGATTTTATTTACATGTATATTGAAATGTTGTACAACTTTTTCCAAAACGGAACACACATTTTTTTTTAAGATCTTAATCGTTGGCGTTAACGTTGTATAGCCTATAGGCGTAAACTTAAACACACTGACGCACTCAAAATGCACAACTTAGCCTATTTACGGAATTTTTTGTTTTGAGCAAGAAATGTTAACATTGAAGCAGTCTCAGGAAGCAACAATGATCTTAGTGGGCTAATTATATGTCCTGATGTAGAAAAAGTTCTTTCTGATGACACGGACGTGGCCGGAATGGCCAAATAAGTACGGGCCAACTTAGCAAGTTGCGGAAACTGTGTTTCGTGTTGCTTCCACCACAGTAATGGATTGTCTTGAAGTGGAATTGGATCCAACCCAATGTAGTTTATCCATTCGTTGTCACTGTGGAATTGTGGCGCTGAACAGCTGTAATTTTCGCCAAAGAAATTTGCGTACTGGGCTGCTTCTTTTTCCTGACTTGACGCGGTTGAGGTTAGGCCTAAACAGTTGTCACTGGCAGCACGTTTTGGAGTCGAAACTGGCGGCATTTGTGAAAGCAAATCCTGCATTTTGGCATGAGCTACAGCAGGAAAATTGTCTGGCGAAAACTTTAGATGTTTATGGCGTGGATCAAGGAGTGTTGCTGTGATTGCAAAACATTTAGCTGTATCTTCCAAGTCTAGTGCAAAACGAGTCGACAGGTCGCTACGTAACGTAGATGCTACTTGCCGTATAGCTGGGATGGAGTTGGTTGCAAACGGCAGCAAATCTTCACTTAACTTGCACACGGATGGATAGACGAACGACAAAGTGGGTTTTTTAGTGTCCGAAAACATTACTGTAACAGTTTCAAACGGAGCCAGCACTTTTTTTAGTTCACCTAACAATGCCCAGTCGTCATCTTTCATTCTTAATTCTTTGTCATCTTGCAAACGCGTGGTCTGACGATCCGCTAAAACGGCTTGAATTGCTGGCCGCTGTTCAAGCAGTCTCTCCACCATATAAAACGTACTGTTCCATCGTGTGGCTACTGACTGAATTAATTTATGTTTGGATATCTTCAGCTCAGTTTGCTTGTTTTGTAGTGCAGCTGTTGCAACAGTACTGTGTTTGAAATGGCCAACTAATTTACTAGCCACCGATAAAACTTTAGCAACACGAGCCACTTTTAACGCCGCATTCACGACCAACTGCAGTGTGTGGGCTGAACAAAACCACTCTTCCCAATCGTCACACAAACGACCAGCAAGACGCATATTTGCTGCATTATCGTTCACACACGTCGAAACTTTATCTGTTAAGCACCAATCATCGCAAATAGCCTGTAAATCGGCTGCAATATTTACACCTGTATGGCGTTCTCTGACATGTACAGTTGACAAAGTAGCCACGTTTAAAATCCAGTTTTCATCAATAAATTGAACGTTTACCGTTGTGTAAGAATCCGTAGCTCGAGACGTCCACGAATCGGTAGTAATAGCTACGCTGTTTGTACTTTCCAGTTGAGTCTTTAGGTTTTCTTTTTCCACTTCGTATTTTCTCTTGATTCTGGCTGTGATCGATTGTCGTGTTGGTACCACATACGTCGGTTCTACGTAGTTAATTAAGTCTTTAAAAGTTTCAGATTCTACTATCCGTAACGGCAACATCTCGCACGCAATCCAATTCGCGATTAATTCCGAAATTTTTTCACTTCTGTCTGGAGTTGATTTCGGCTTAAAAAACGAGTTAACACGTGGCTGTGCCTTGGCCGCTGGTGAATCTTCAACGGCGTCTATGAGTGTTGGGTGCTTTGCTTTACCGTGATTAAGCATGGTTCCAGTACTTCCTCCGGTATACGCCAAAACCTGAGCACAAACGTTGCATTTGACTTGCGAACTGTTAATTTTCTTAAATAAACCCAGACTTTGCTGCGTTTTTTTGAAGAATTCGGCATGTTGCTTCGTCAGTTAGAACAAACCGCACTAACGAACGATCGCTTGCCTCTCAAACCGGAAGTCGCGATGGAACGCAGGTTGGGTCCAGCTGAGCCAATCACAACGCAGCTCGAAATTTTCCAGACACGCGGGAGGAAAAGAAGCAGCTCCTGGCAAAACTAATCAACCGCGCTTTTGGATTTTAAAAATTATAATTTGTTTGTGGAGGTGGTTTAATTTAAAATAACTAAGAAATAAACTCTGTTTATGTATTTATTTATTTGCTTGGTTTTTAGTCATATTAAAGATTATTTCTGATACTTTAGTAAAAAAAAATGTTCTGAAATTTTTTTTCTAACGTTTAGTACTAAACGGAAATCCAAAAACGTTTAAACGGTTCACCATCGTTTAAACGTTTAAACGTTTAAACGATACAACCTTAGTGCAAATATTGCAAACGGAAAAAGTGTAAACAGGACCACGAAATTGATTTAAGACAGCAATTATACCCTAGACACTCTTACAACACAAGAGCCAACAAAAATATATCCGATATTTGGTTGAGATTGTAGTTTCAGGAGGCAAAGAGTGTACAGTGATTGACATTAGTATCCAATACAGACATGATGGCGACTTGAAAAGGCCGAGAAATAAGAAGCGACGTGTAGGACAACTCTGTAGCACCCGCGTGCGAGAGAGATGCGAATCATGCATACGCTCACGTTTACTGCATTCATGTTCAAGACAGAACCAAATCGTGCACTAAAATTCATAATGGCGTAGATGCCTAAAATAATGGGCATTGTTTATTTTGATATTAATCCACGCATTGTAGGATGACAATGATACCTGTTTGGAAACCTCTCCACCAGTGCTTCCTGATTTTTTGAAGGTAGTAAAGAAATAAGGTTGGACCAGGCATGTAGTAGCTATAAAATCTAATCCTTAAGGGATTTTAATATGTACAGGGTGAGTCAAAAGTCCCTTGCACCCCACCAAAAGCCCCACAGCATTGGAATTATGCACCTGACTCATAGGACTTTGTTTTGTCCCTAAGGTGAGGGTCATCTATTAGCTTGCATTGGGGTGCCCTTTCCCCCTCAACCCCCAGATGAAAAAAAACTTAACTTTGTTACTGTTAGAAATAGACGTTTGGTTCATATCGGGGAAATATGCACATGGCCCAGCCAACAAACAAATTCCTATGAGTCAGGTGCGTAATTCCAATGCTGTAGGGATTCTGGCGGGGTGCAGGGACTGGATATATAACGAAAACACTTTGCAACTTTTTAACAGGCACATCAAGGCACACTGAAAGTTTAAGTAACATGTTGTAAAGAAGACTGATTTTAACATTTCATCAACTCTTAGTAATTCGACATTTTGTAATAGGAAATCAATTTTAAAATAGAAAAAACAATAGTATCCAGTAGTAAAACAAATTTGTTGATTTATTTATACAGATTTTGAAACTTATTTTAAACCAGAAAGAGTTTATTTTTTAATTAATTGATCGAAATTTGGTTTATATTTTCCCTCAATTGTTTTGGAATATTTTAGCCAGAAGTTAAAATTTTATACCAGATTTGTTTAAAATCACACATTTTAAGGCACGCCACAGTCATTGTTTGTGAAAGAACTAGCATTTCGTCACTTAGTCCATAACCGAAGGCACATAGTTCATTTTCAATAGATGGCACATCATTCTTTAGGAAAGGCACATCAGCCAGTGAAGATGCATCACCATACAGAAAAAGCACTTACTCCGCAGTGGTTGGATCTGATGAGTTGGAATCTGCAACAGAAAACACAAACAAATCTTGCAAATTTCTCTCACTTTGTAGCGAAACAAGAGCAGTAATAACTTGCACACGTTACACATTGAAATAATAGGAGATTTATTTCTTTATGCATGCTCTGACAGACAAACGTACTGATGAAGTGCATATAAATGGCAATATGTGTAAACGTATAGTTAAAAGGTAAGTGATTACAGCATGTTTCCTTTTCAGCCAATAAGAGAAATAAATACCTGTATTTCATAATTACCTGCTTACTGTGGTTGTGTCGTGCCTGGGCATCAACGACCGGGTAAGCTGCCTAGAAATAAGTCAAATTGTAGGGTTTCTACCCAGCGCCCTTCGCGATTTGCAACGACAGCGATTTAACAATCTGTACAGACAACAAAAGCCAAAGTGGCAGGATACTGAGCCAGTAGCTTAGTGAGGGAGGATTGTTGTCAGGTTCTCCCTACAACATCAATAATCGGGATATCATATGCCTTTCCCACAGAATCGACAAGTATCACTTCTTCAACAGCTACATCACCCATTAAAACATTTTTCTCATCTTCCGCAAACTCAGACCGTGTTGAAGGGACACACCGTGAAAGAACAGCTGAATCTGTAGTGGTTGCGGGTGTTAACAACTTTGTAAAATCCTTCAGATTAGCCTTCCCATTATTCTCCAAATTCATACGAGTTCTTTCCAAATGGGCAAAGATGGTAACACGTCAAAATATTTTCCAGTATGACAACCACTTCATGCTTTATCCCCCCCCCCCAACCCACCTGGCCAAAAGCCGTTAGGATAAAGAACGAGAATACTATTCTCTGATTGGCTGAAAACTTTTGGACGAAAACCATACTAATTTTAACATGCATACCGACAGGGGAAAATTAGCAAAGAACACGAGGAAATGACTGCGTAAAACTCCTCCCCTCACAAATGTAGGACGCTTGTCGGCAAGGCAACTGGACCACCTTAATCAAGGCCGAAACAGATTAGAGACTTTTAATGCACTCACCTTCCAACGCGTGAACAATTGGTGATGAAACAAGAGCGTTTACGCTGCTGAGCTTTACCTAAATGACCGCGCATCGCAGGCAGGAGAGAAAAGGAACTTAATTCACACAGAGAAGAAGGTAATTTTCTCTGCTCACAGCCAAGAAGGGAAAGTAGTTGACGGAAACTTTTGTCTATGTGTGAATAAAAGAATGTGCAACAAGCACATATAGAAAATAAAAGAAAAGAAACACGTGGTTGTGCAAAAATAAAGAAAAATACTGCGCAGTTATGTTAATCGGCTGAGTGAGATAAATTGTGTGAAAATGACGCAGTGCAAAAAAAAAGAACATTTGTTGCTGACATATTTTTATTGTCATCATACTAATAACAAGAATTTTCAGCAATTTAATAAGCTGTGAGCTTCAACCAGGATGCACCCAGATTGTTTCATGAACACAACAGCACTATAACATGGTACATTATGGAGCATAATACTATAATCAGAATGGTAAGGAAAATATTTATGTTTTCAAGGATGTTTTGGATTTTTTTGGATGTCTTCTTCCAGCGCAGATATATCAGATCCACAAGAGAAATGACTACATCTATGGCGGCAAAAGGATTATCAGATGGAATAGGATCGATGTCAGGTGCGATGGACTGGCCGGTACACAAACCATAAGGTGCATTTGGGTGCATCAGCTGGACGGAAAGCACGGGCATCTGATGATTGATTGAGAGTTTCTAGGAAGTGTCGCGAGCTCCATGAGAAGGACATACGTCTAGTGTTACATCAGGGCGATGAGAGAGATACAGCTGTTTACATAGTCGATGGAGTAAGCGCGATTAAACTAAGAAAGTATTCTCCTCGCCGACTAAATGAATATGGCATGTGATATATGTGTTCACACAGCAAACCATTGCGGGAATTGCAAAAGATGAAAGGCTGTTGATATTGAGTAAGATGTACTGAATTTGGCTCCGCAGACGGAAGACCACACAGTAAATAATTTGTGCCGCGCTGCAACAGGACCAATTGTTGAAAAATATTACGCAGCAAACAACTTGAGAGACCCTCACCCAACACAGCAACAGACCACGAAGAAAGTTACAGCATGGTTCGTTTGATACAGTCATGAGGGCCATCAACGCTACCATCTCTGTTGTTATAAGGTTAAGGACGTTTTCGGCATGCATGCATGCACATAATGTCCATGACGTGAAGTTGGTCTCGTGTACCTGGGCATGTTAAAACAGATGACAGAGCTAGAGGAAAGAACTGAGGAGGCAAACCATGCTGATCTAAAATTATTTCGAAGTCGGAATGAGAAATCGGGTTCGAATGGGACCCTAGTAATAGCGGCATAACAAAGAAAGCCAATCAGAACATTGTTTTCGAATTTAACCTAAAACAATTTTGAGTTAGTTGGTCCCTAAAGCATTTTTTAAAGGAAGCTCCTCCGTGTCCAATTTTGTGTCATATAAGTTCCAGTCAGCTCCCACTTTAATGTAATAGACAATAGGTTACAGTTAATTAAGTGAGCTTGCTTCTGATCCAACCCACGCCCTAACATGACACCACCAAAGGCAGATTTTGGCCTTTAAGTAATTTTGGGCAATTCTCAAAAAACGAATTCAAAAAAAGGGGTATCTTGTGTAACTGGTTTACTCCAGGTGGAAGGCCAAACCAGGAGATATAAAATTATTTACCTGAATTTGGGAATGCTCACTTTATAAAATTGCCGTTAAATAGACCCTGAGGTCCGTGCCATAGGGCAGCACGTGAGCAGCCATAAAGAAGACAAGTCTCCACCTTATGTGTCTCCACCTTCAAAGTAGATCGGAAGGTAAGCCTATAGGCATGAGTGCGAAAGGTAAACAACAGGTATGAGAAAAACCTAAACTTCACCATGAAACTGGAAGCAGATAGAGGCAGCAAATGCGTATGGGTACGAGTAGTGAAAATAACATTGAAAACTATAAATAAAAATGTATGCCATCTCCAAAATATGTTTATGGTTATGGAAAGTAACTTAGGATGAAGTCCAATCCTGATAGTGATTTTTAAAATAAATAAATAAAATTGTTGCTTTAATGCCATGCCAGATCTCAGTCGAGTAATATTTATTTGATTTACTGGCCGTTTCAAAGGAAGCAGTGGTAGAACAATCCACCTTAGGCGCTAATGAGGCACTCATTTCTGTATATGAATAAATTTATGGAGGTGAGTGTGAGAATTAACAATCCTCATTATTAGCATGAAAACTGCAAATAATGAGCACATGTAATTAGGAAATTGAAATAAATAATGAGGCATTCCTGTATATCAGATGCGATGCATGGAAGGAAATGAGTGTGTTCTTTTCATGTTTTTTTTTAGAAGAAAAGCCTGAGCATTTTGATTGGCCATGGGTAACTTCTGGTGTCACCTGAGTTCGATGCCTGGCTAGGGAAAAGTGAACATATGTCTGCTCCTTGGGAACTGAGGCACTCTCTTCATAAATCAAAATGAGATACATGGCATAGAGTTGGTGCAAATTGGGTTTTTAATTATTAACCTAATGTTAAAGTGGGGAATGAGAACCTCTCACTGCATTCGACCTAAAGAAAGGATGAATGCTGGCCCCTTGTAACACCATGATTGGAGCGATGGCTTTGGCCATGTGCTCGACAAATGATAATGTTATACAATAAGGGTTATGCAACGAGTTACTAATCATTATATATCGCGATTCAGATTCAAGATGATTAGTTATGCTTTTTTTAGGGTATTAACAACATTAATTAATAATTATGCATAACTGTGGGCTATATTTTAAATACGCGATAAGAACTTCCAGCACAAGAGAAATGGAGCAAGAGCCACACAAAAAGGCTTACATAACTCATGATTTCACAGCTCTTTGAGGCACGCATCGATACAGAATCAGTAGTTGCTAGAACAATAGCAAGGTGTAGTAAATATGACAAGCAGCTTTTAGTCGAAGCAACATTGATCAAAAGGGACGCTCATTAATTTCGTTAGGTAGCTGACGCACCATTTTGTGTGTGCGTGAAGAAGGTGATACCTTCACAGTACCTTTCCTGTGAAGAGAACAAAAGACAGCTTCAAAATCCTTTAGCAGCCTATAGTTTTCAGGATACATACACGAAAATATTTTGTCATGTAGTGTTGTAAATCTGTGTTTAGACAGTAGTGAACCTGTCACTTGGACAGCTAGGTGCTCTTTTGGTGAGTTTACGTGATTGATGGCACAAGGATTAGTATACACAGGTAGAAAGACAAAAACCCCATTGCTAGGCTTTAGTTAGAATCCAGTTAGTTAACCACAGTAGCGCAGCAGATCCAATTAGGTGGTTAGACACATGCTGAAGTACCACACAGCGGGACTGCTCATGACACACTGTAATACAGAACTAAGTACTCTAGTTATGATTAACCCTTTAAGTCATGAATTAATCCTAGTGATTTTTTTAAGTCCCATATGTACATTGGGTCTGTCACAGGATTCGAACCGGCATTCACTTGGTTACATGATTTATGGCACAAGGATTAGTATACACAGGTAGAAAGACAAAAACCCCATTGCTAGGCTTTAGTTAGAATCCAGTTAGTTAACCACAGTAGCACAGCAGATCCAAT
>JAHWFP010083495.1:0-11097 GCA_023313725.1 Lithobius niger
TTATCTGACTATGATTACGGGTTGTATCCTCGGAAGAGAAGAATCAGTATCAGAATGTGTTTATTGGGTATTGGCCCGTATACAACCCGTAATGATAGTCAGACAACTCACGAATACAACTTAGAACGTGCACTAAACTGCCAGGCTTGGGATTAATTACTAGCTGATCATATTTTAATTCTTGATAAATTAAACACAATTCATAATTTGTTGTAAGTCTTATAGGTATTGCGTATGGTGAAGCGTTCTGATTTGGCAAACTCCATACTACATTCCGACTATGAAAAGAGAAAACAATAATGATAAAAAGGTTTCCCACTACCAAGTGGAGCGGACGTTGGAAGGGCGGTGACCAACTGACTCCAATCCGAAAGAATGCTGCATGGTAATTAATAATTAATACTGCCGCATCAAGAACCTGGATAGCGGCAATTTATCTAAAATTCTTCTGAACATACTTACAGAGGTCGCCGAGACTGCTTCCTCAGTCAGGGAGTTCCAAACAGGAACCACCCTCACAGAAAAAAAAATGCCGACGACACTCCAGTCTCGAGGGCTGACCTAAAAGCTTTAAAGAGTGGCCTCTAGTGGAGTGAACAGGGCTCAGGTCGAAGAAAGGCAGGTCCACTGATAAGAAACCGCGCAAAATTCTAAAGGTGAGCACAAGATCGAATTTCAGTCAGTGAAGTTCCAGAGGTTCTAATTTTAGCCTTTCCAGGCGTTCTCCGGCCGAAATTTCCTTGAAACCAGGCAAACCCTTTGTGAATCGTCGTTGGACTAACTCAACCATATCAATATCTCTAAGCAAGGAAGGCGACCACACGGGGGTGGCATACTCCAGTAATGGGCGCACAAAGACTTTAAATGCCCAGACCCGGATATGTATAGTGCCTGAATTAAAACATCGATTCACAATTGCAAGCCGACGGAAAGCCAGAGCAGTAATCTTACTACTGTGCAAGGAAGGTTTAAGGTTCGACGTAAACCACACCCCAAGGTCCCGAACCTCGTCCACATCAGGCATCGGGGTGTTGTACAGCCTGTATGTGTGGCTCAGATTTAAGCATCCTATATGGAATGTGACGCATTTTGCAACAGAGAGTGGCAGCTGCCAAATTTTGACCAGTCTGAAGCATTTACAATCTCAGTTGTGAGAGCGATAGTATTCTGCACAGAAATGATCTCAGTTCCATGTTTCAGATCATCAGCAAGTTTCAAATCATTTATACCTGAGCTGGTACAAGATAGGTCGTTTATATAAATTATGAACAGCAACGGGCCCAGTACAGAGCCCTGAGGGATCCCGCTCACAATATTGGAAACTGAAGATAGAACTTCCCCCACTCGTACCCTCTGGGTGCGCCCCTCAAGGAAGGCTGTGATCCATTGCAAAATTTGGCCACCGAAGCCCATAACCTGTAGTTTGAAAATCAGTTTCCGATGTACTACAGATTCGAAGACCTTATAAAAGTCAAAGTAGATGACGTCAGATGATGCCCCCAAATCCAGAGCATTTGTCCACCTATCAAGTGCTACTAGAAGTTGATAGGTCGCAGAACGGTCTGGCATAAAACCAAACTGGTCCTGGTGAATAAGTGAACCTCTTTCTAAGTAGTTCATCGTATGATTTCTAATGATAGATTCCATTAGTTTGCACGGTATAGCTGTCAAGGCAATCGGACGGTAGTTTCTTGGATCCGATGTATTCCCCTTTTTTAAACACTGGAACAACAAGTGCAGACCGCCAAATACTGAGCACCCTTCCCGAAAGATAGGAGAGCTCAAAAATTTTTGCTAACGGGTAACTTAGTTCGTTTATCAGCTGCTTATAAAAAAACAAAGCTGAGAATCCTTCTGGACCCAGAGCATGGCTTGGCTTAAGTTTGGAGATAGTGCAACGAACAATAGAAGGCAAGAATAATACATGGTCACAAAACTCATCCACCCGTTGAATTTGGGCTAGCGGCTGGAGTACAGAGTCATCGTCAATAACACCATTAGCTGTAAAGATCTCAATTTGGACCTCCGCCTTTTCTTGGTTATCAGCAATGAACTTGTCACCTAATCGAAATGGGGGCAGGGTACGAGAAGTTCCAGTTTTTTGCCGATAAAAACGGAAAAGGGCTGAGGAACTTCCCTCCTTGATAATTGCAGCTTGAAGTGAATCATGCCAAGCCTCAACCGAGGCAGAATACTGTTTACAGCACTCATTATAGCAATTCAATGTCTCTTCAGATGGCGCATTTTTGTGTTTTTTCCAAAGTTTTAATTTAGTACGGCCAAGCTTGACAATGTTGTGAGGGACATGCTGTTTCTTAGAGTGCCCCCCCTCGATCCACAATCCTACAAGAGTTAACCCGATCATGGAGTAGGCCAAGAAAACAGTACCAGGCAAGTTCAACTGTTGGGCATTTCATAAGGATTGAAGTATTCCAGTCGAAATCTGCCAAAGATGCCCTGAGCCTATCAAAATCTATTTTCCTGGTGACATCGCCAACAGGGTGGGATTCATAAAAGGTGCAGTGTACATGAAAAGACACCATACTGTGATCGCTATTACCCAGGTGGTCTTCCACCGACACATAAAAAATCAACCGATCATCCTGGGAGAAGATCAGGTCAAGAATATTGTCCCCACGGGTAGGTTCGGAGACAAGCTGGTGCAGACCAAGTGGTGCTATGAGCTCCAAAAAAGCCCGATGATGTCTATTGTTGGTAGTAACATGTCCACAGTCGACATATTAAAGTCACCTAGTATGATATTTGAGAAAGTTGACCTAACGGCCCCATTAATAAACAAACCCTATTTTCCGATTTACAGGTCGTCAAAACTGTCTGGCAAGTAGTATAACACAAAATTAAGTTTCTGGGCTGGCATTAAAATAGATATAGCCTCTGCATCCTCAGCCACCAGGCCACAGACAACCTCCAACCCCAGCTTGTACAAAACCAATAAACCCCCAGCACGAGAACCTCGATCCCGTCTTATTACACTATACTGGAGACCTCCCACCACCATAGCATCCGTGAGTCCATCGTGGAGCCATGTCTCAACAACAAAAATGAGATCAAAAAATTCCCCCACCAAAAGAGCCCTGAAGCACCCCATATTTCTAACTAGGCTCCTAGCATTTAAAGAGATACATTTCAGATCACCAGACAACATGGGTGCCACTTTAAGAATTGCCTGTGAGATGGGATTATTCCCCGTTAGTGAATCATGTTTTCCAATAAGCCTAATCACACCGTTGTTTGAAGGCTAATTTACTGTTATTGTGAATAACGACGCTAGTCTTAGTTCTGAACGTTTTCCTCAGATACTGCATATGATTATGAGTACAACATGATTGTTATCAAAGTTTATCTCAATCTCAAGGCAGAAGGTGATGTATGACGTATATGCCGGCGAACAATGTTCAAACGTCGTATTAAAAGCACCGCCTAACGACAAACTGCGGAAGTTACGGCCACTAGCTGCATCAGTATCAGAATGGCAGCATCCTAGTGAAATGCGTTCGCCTCAGCGTTGATATTTCGGGAACCATTCAACCGATTTTCAATTTCTATAGCTTATTTTAAAGCTAACAGAATTTACTATAATCCAATTCTCATAAAAGTATTGCGCCAGTCTGGTTGTTTGGCCGTTATTTCCAACTAAGCATAAAATCTTGAATAAAAAATCAGTCAATTTTATGTTTGCGAGCCTATACCATGAAATCCTTTGCATTTTTGGTATTGACTCGTAGGATTTTAACGGTAGTGTATTTTAATAGCTTTAAAACGAGCTATAGAAAAAGTAAATCGGTCTAGTGGTTGCAGAGATATAAGTATTTATTTAGCCAATGTCGGCGGCCATTTTGATAACGTCACGTCGCTACTTCCGGTTTCATACGGGGATGACACCATGGTGCAAAAGGAAGCTGGCATGGTGTAGAACAAGATTATCCAACTTATTTGTTTGCTTCATTAAACTGCACACGGGACCCTTTTTTCAGCCCTATGGCAATGCACTACTTGACTTATTTTTTTTTTATTTATTTGTAATAAGTATTAAGTGCTCAGACATATTATACACAGAAAATACACTGATGATTCTCATCACATTGCTTTTTTTGCAATAATGTAGTTCAACTTAGCTGTAGCCTTTTGTGTATATTACTGGTGTTACTGTGTATAGTAAATCATTAATTTAATACGAGTTAAAACCCACATCCTAATTTATTTACTGTAAATTACATTTAGTATTCTCCATTTAACTTGCTTTGACTTTAAGATTTGTAAACTTAGCTGTCAACTATAAAATAAAATGAAAAGAAACGAAACCAAAATTCAAAGATATGAAAGCCATTTGAAATTTGAAGCATAACAAAACCAAAATGAAAAACTAACGCAAAGTAAAAGAGAACGAAACCAATTAAAAATACCTGTTAAGTCGGGAAAAAATATTCAAAACTGTAAAAACTTTGTAAGGTGTAAAGGTGCTTCAAGGTATTTTCAACTGCGTAAAATACGGTACAGTATTTCATATCGACGTTTTAAGTCTTCATTCTGTTTTTTGTTTCATTGCCGTGCCAAACGTAGCAACAGATAACTGAAGGGGCAAAATATCTTTATCAAATACCATTTTTGTGATACATTATCGTTTTGTTGTAGGTATCAAACATGATTTTCTTGGAAGCCCCTGCTGGGGTTGGATTTTCATATTCCCAAGATCGCAATTACGCAACTGATGACGATAAAACTTCTTTGGACAATTATGTTGCCCTGCAGAGTTTCTTTAAGAAGTTCCCACAATTTGCGAATCATGATTTCTATGTCACTGGAGAAAGTTATGGTGGCATATATGTACCAACTCTCTCTGTTAGAGTCTTGAATGGTACATTCCCAATCAACTTTAAGGTAAGTATTGCCGTAGATATTGTGTCCAATGAGATAATAAATTGGAGATCGAGCATAATCTGGACGATGTGTCTGACCCATTTCTCAGAAATATTTGTGTAATTCAGTAGTACTCTTGACACAATGGGGCAAGGTAGCCTGATGGTTATCACGCCTGTCTTGCGTGCAAGCCGTTCCTGGTTCGAACTTACCCTTAGCCACCCCTAGCATTGTCGGGAGGAGAAGGGCCATGGGATACTGGAGTGCGTAAAAGTTCCTAAGAATTTCTGAATTGGGATTACCTAGTAGAATTGTCGCTGTCACCGCCTGGGGTACAACAAACCTCAAAGAACTGTTGATAGAGATGCATCAACCACTATCCAGTTGACAATTAAATTGAGTAGTGTGACAGTTAAACATTTTCCCCGTTGTCTCTCAGTGACACACAAATTAAGTCGCTGTAATAATAACGATAGAATTTTCAACTTGAGTGGAAATAAAATAACAGCATGTGGTGTTGAGAGGAATCGATCAACAACCTTACAGGAGGTTGTTAAGATAAGTGTTTCACCTAATTCCAACAACCCGGACCACCTCGAAGTGACGAAGCATGTTATAAAACTTAAAAAAAATTTTTTTTTACATTTCTAAAGAGAAACTAAATTGTAGTGAGGCTTGTTTTTTTGTTTTTTTAAACTGTTCTTGTTTATTTATTTAGACTGTAACCGTTAAAAACTGTGACACTTATTTTTTTAATGTGATGCTCGTTTTTTTTGTTTTGTTTTTAATATGATGCTTTTGTTTGTAAATTACTCAAAACGTAACCTGAACTAACATTTGGAGGTTTGGCTCGTTCTCACTAAATCTTGGTTCCAGAAGGAAAAAGGGACAATTTTTCTAGGTAGTTCCAATCAGAAAATCCCAGAATCTGTTACATGCCACAATCGATATGAGCACGAGGCATAACTGGCTGTTCTGTTCCCGGAGGCACCTGGGTTGGATGAGGTCAGGTTCAAACCTCCGATCTCTTGAATATGAGACAATAATAATAATAATAATAATAATAATAATATGTACTTTCACCACTGTGAGTGGTAGGACTTCGGAAGGGCGGTGAGCCACTGCCACCGAGCCTAAAAGAGACAGAAAGAAACACGTAATTAGGTCAATGGGCGCCTCAGAAAGGGTAGAAGATTTTCAGCACTCAGCTTTCTTCGAAATCCCTGCACAGTGGGTTGGTTTACGGTAAGTGGGCTAAGGGCATTCCAGACACGGACCACACGGACCGAGAAAAAAATGTTTACGCCAATCCAGGTGGGACCACGGAGTGACAAGCTTCCACTTATGTTCTCTAGTATTAGGTTTACCTGTAGCCAGGTCAAAGAGAGGGGGATCGACGACTGTCAGTCCATGAAGAATCTTGTACGTAAGAATTAAGTCGAATCAAATTCTTCGAAGTTCGAGTAATTCAAGACCAGTGCTCTCTAGGCGCTGTTTGTATGATAATTCTCTAAGTCTCCGAATTCCCTTCGTGAATCGACGCTCAATCAGATCAATATCTCCAACCATATAAGGGGACCAAACTGGGGTTGCATACTCCAGGAGTGGCCTAACGATAACTTCGAAGGCCCAAAGCTTGTTTAAACATTTCCCGAGGTGAAACATCTGTTTACAATAGCCGAACGTTGAAATGCCAGAGCGCAAATTTTTCGTGAAGTGATGGTTTAAGGTTAGGTGAAAACAACACCTCCAAGTCTCGAACCTCAGAAACCCATTTGAGAGCGGTATGGTTTAAAGCGTAGTTGTAGGTCCCATTTTGAGGGCCCACATGAAAGGAAAAACATTTACCAACGGAGAGTGGTAACAGCCATGTTTCAGACCATCTAGCAACATTAGCAATTTCAAGTGCATGGTTACTCGATCCCGAAGTAGAAAGAATTTCAGTGCCTATCTTTAAGTCATCAGCAAATTTAAGACCAAAGATATTATCAGTGTTGAGTTTCAAATCATTAAGATAAACTACGAAAAGTAGAGGGCCCAAAACGGAGCCCTGAGGGACGCCACGGGGCACAGCAACACTGGAAGAAAGCGTATTGGCAACAAATACCTTTTGAGTCCGATTGTCTAAAAAGGCAGAAATCCAGCGAGCCAAATTTCCCACAGAGCCATAAGTCGCGATCTTGACTAGAAGTTTTTGCTGGATAGCGGATTCGAACGCCTTCTTGAAATCAAAATAAACCATATCTGAGGGAATACCGATATCAAGGGCACTAGTCAGTAGATCCAAGACGATCAAAAGTTGCATAGTAGCCGACCTACCGGGGAGGAAACCAAACTGATCGTGGTTTATGATAGAATGTTTCTCAAAAAAGCACAGCATAACATCACTAAAGATGGATTCCATAATTTTACACGCAACGCAAGTGAGAGCAATTGGGCAGTAATTTACAGGGTTGGATGGAGAACCCTTCTTAAAAACAGGTACAATGTGGGCGGAGTCCCGGCGGGGGGGGGGGGGGGGGGATTGAGGCTTAATGGTGCGTCGACAACTTGGTCATTAGCGCCAACCTCAGTGACAGTGCAGCGGTCCGGGTTGCCACTGCACCACACATTACACAGATATTATTCAAACCACTAATCTAAATCTTGTCATACCTCCTGCAAAAATTGAAAAACACCGGACAGGAGGACAGACTTATCGCCCAACTGACGCGAAATGTTCTGCGGAAGATGGAAACGACGACGAATACCATTATAAACATCCCTGCTTGTAAAAGAGTGAAAATAGCTTGGATAGAGGGTAGCAGAACTCGTCAGCAAGCTGTCTGAAGAAAAAGGCAGAAAGTCCATCCGGTCCACGCGAATGGCTTGGTTTAAGTTTGGAAATTGTAGTTTTTACCAAAAGAGGATTGAACGAGATATCCGGACAAATTTCAGCACTTGTTTGGTCACTAGACACTGTGTAAGAAACACCATCGTCCAAAACAGTGTTAGAAGCAAAGGTAGTGCTCAGTATTTTGGCTTTAGCTAGATCCGCAGAGTGGAAGTTGTTTCCAGTTTAAAGTGGTGGAAGAGTACGTTCATTAAGCCTTTGTTGTTTCTTTTAAGGATTACAGTATTGCGACAAACAACATTACATATTAAAATAGATATTAACTAGTAATAAAAAAAAACTGGTGAACCGCACCTATATGCTCGTGCTTTCCAGCCGACACCCCTAACCATCTTAGCTCGCATGCTCCTGTTACTTGAGAAAGTGTTCTTGGACCACCATTTTTATTATCTTGCCACTTCTGGTCTCGTAAAACTCGTAAATGTAACCTTTGGGTGCACAAAGTTAAGTTCACGAACTTTTCTTAAATACAGCGTGGTTCACAAAACCTTTTGAAGTCTAATTTTTTATTTAAGTCTAGGTCGAAAATTCTTTCCAATTCTTTCCAAAAACATATTGTCCTATATTTCGAAAATTCTGAAAAAAAGATCTTGGAAAAAAATTATGTCTTATTCAGTGTAGCTGTGATACACAAGGCTATAATTTGAAGTGTGTCATGGCTAGATCAAACGAACGTTCTTTTCCCCCCCCAAAAAAATCGAAAAATAGGGCCCACTTTTCCGGAATCAGAAATGGATCTTCGATCAGAAAAGTGGTTCCTATATGCATTTTTTTTCTTCAAGAACTTATTTCCAAACCCTTCCAAAACATTCAAAAACATTTTGGAATTGTAACAAATTCAGGTTGTGCTTTATTTGTGAACCACCCTTTATACTTTCCCGTAGACTAGTCTAAAATTTAAGCTTTTATCTTAATGAATAATGTGTGATACTAATGAAGAAAACCTGGGTTACTATCACGCAATAATAATTGTTTGTTGAGAAATTGAAAATATAAATACCTGGCAAGCTGGTTTCTTACTTTGTTTTTATTTTTTTTTACTATTTCATTTCAGTGAGCAGCGTTAGTTATATGTAAACTTAATGCGTAAAAAGCTAACGGTAAGCTTTTTTGGCCAAAAAAAACCAAAACGTTATTTAATAGGCTCTTCAACTTATCTATTTTTTTTCTGCTTTTTGGCACATGAATTCTGAATTGCTCACCTTAAAGGTAGTAACACACAATTAAAAAAATATTGTTCAACAATTATCTTTCGCCAATTTTCGCTAGTCAGTTTTTTGGAGATGGAGTCGCTGTCAGACGACTGTCAGACAAGTACAGAACCTACAACTCTTCAGTTCTGAATTGCTTAGAGTTGGAGGTTTAAAATGTATGCCATGGAATGCTCTTTTGAACTTTCGAAAATGTTGTAAGCAGAAAAGTGCTTAAATGTTATGATAGTACACATTTTAGTTGTAGCATTAAGATTATCGTGGAAAAAATTTGACCAGCTATTGTTTAAGACTCCGCACATGCCTTTAAAACAAATGCATAATTTTGCATAATCTAAAAGTGATTTTTTTTTTTGTAATTCCTATTCCAATTTTTTCTATGCATTCAAATACACAGTCAGATTACGATTTATTTTATAAAACTGTGTTACTCTAGGTATTAACTATCTCACATTATATATTTGTCTTTTATTAATAGGGATTCGCTGTTGGCAATGGTATGAGTAGTTACCCACTGGTTTTAAACTCAATGATTTTTTTCGCATACTACCATGGACTCGTTGGTAAAACGTAAGTTACTCATGACCTCACCAATATATGAGCTAGTTCGTGCAGTGAATCTGAGAATTGATATTTGTTCTCTTTTTTTTTTCCTTTTGTATAGCTTCTGGCAACAGATGACAAAACACTGTTGCTCTGGAAGTATTACTCAAGAGACGTGCAATTTTCTAAACAAAACTGATAAAACTTGCCGAGATGGAGTAAGTGGTGCTTGCTATGCATAAATGCAAGATAATCCACACAAACACTAACAACCTGAAATTTTTCGAAGTCCAAAATGTTTTCTAAGTTATAAAAAAAAATCTCAAATAGGGACCAATTTCCAGGATCCAAGAACCAGTTCCGAAATTCTTTTTTTTTTCTAACATTTTGAAAATTAGGACCCACTTTCTTGGAATAAAAATTGGATTTTGGCTCAGAAAGGTAATCCCTACTTCCAATTTTTTTTAAACTTTAAAAAAAATGCTACACTTACCGTAATAAACACATTTTCAAATTGTGCGTTTTTGTGGACCACCATGTAGTAAATGGCTGGTATTTAAGTTGACCGTAGAATTCGAAAATTTTCCAATAACTGCGTCGTAATTAAATTAAATTATAGTTTGATGGCATAATCTGTACTAATCTGTTTATTATTTTCAGTTTTATCAAGTGTCACGTATTTTACAGGATGGCGTCCTGAACGCTTACAATATATATGACACATGTGCCATATCTTCGCAGCGACATGTCAGGTTACAACATGAGATCAAGCATATTCTAAATTTGTATGGCTTTAAGGATCGAATACCTGCAAAGGTTTGTTACCTTTACTACACATTTTAATTTTAATTTACATTACTGCTGTTGATTCAGAGTTCGCACTTGGCCTTGAATCCTTAAAAAGTTAAAATTTCAGGCTAGAAAAGGAAAAATGTTGTATTCAGAGCCTTGAAATGGCCTTGAACTTAGTCTACTATTCTTGATGAAATAGGGTTAATCGCTGTGTTTTTATATCTAAATTAACCCTTTATGTTTGATGCCCTCAAATAAATACAGCTGCTGGCCGGGCCAAGAGGTATGTCCCCATGTGCATCACAAGCTATGTGAGTGGGCCACAGGGTTCTATGGCAGAGTGCAGCATTGCCTATAACAATTACATAATTGCAAAATGTTGATTGGTTAGTTGGTTTGTTGCACTGTTGTAGTCTGGGTGGAGCCCAAACGAATGGACGGATTCAAATGAAATTTGGTACATAGCTTGAAACCCCCAAAAGTATTGCTGATCTAAAATTTACTGAAAATCGTCCATTTATTACGGAAGAAATTACAGTGTTTGGAATTGATTTATAACACTCATCAATGTAAATTTAGAATCCTATAAATTTAGAATCCTGGAATCATGAATAATACAATTGTTAAGCAACAAAATCAAGCACATCAAGCTAAAAGCTTGAAATTTGGTACACAAGTCATTCTTAATAGTACAAATCTAACTAAAAATGGAAAACCCTTGAAATACCCTCCAAGGGCCCCCATGTCCCCCTGAGGCTTGACCGACAAATTCTTCCAAAT
>JAHWFP010083496.1:0-14487 GCA_023313725.1 Lithobius niger
TACTTTTAACAAATTTGATGCAGTAAAATAAGTAGGAGTAGGCCCTGTAATTACGTTGGTGTTGTTTTGATGTCGACACTCACCACATGCTCCTTTGTGCTTCGTTGTGATAGACAATAACTTTTTGTTCCCAGTGTACTGACCCTCGCATAATTTCAGCGCAAGCGATGTATACATATATGTATATATATTCACTCCATTTCCATTTTCAAAATACACTGAAATCTTCTCATCGCTTAGTATTTGCTTACTCTCATTTCGAAATTAGCTAAAATGTGCTCACATGACTGCCGTATAGACAGACTTACTCCAGTTTCGAAATAAGCTAACTTATTCTTATTCTCACACCATTGCGCATAGCCTATTCACTCCAGTTTAAAAGTGCACTGAAACCTTCTCACATCACTTAGGCCTCTAAAAGAGAATTAAGTGGTTCTCAGGAGGGCCCACATGCATGATTTATTCTTCGCGCATGAAATTGTTTTACTGACATGGTCTAAAAAAAAAATCCGATCACGCGTCAGTGCTTTCTCAAAACACTTCCTGGAGCTCTTTGCTCCAGTCACATACGATTGCCTCGAAAGGAATCTAAGGGTCGGTCAAAGGCATTTCACAACTAAAACTTGAACTTGGATCTAAAGAAAAACTTCTGTGAATGTTCCACATTTAAACGACGAACCTGGCACTAAAACAGAGACATTGTACGCCGCAACATAATGTAGGCTTCTGGTTTATTTTTGCTTGATAAATACATTTTAAAAAAGCCATCGCACGCGTCGAAAAAAAAGTTGAAAAATATAAACAAGGCCCGCTCGCGTCGATTTTTCTTAGTACCACTCCTGAGAACCATTTAATTATTTTTAGCGGCCTTAGTGCGTAACCATTCCAGTTTCGAAACGAGCTAAATGATTGCCACACCACTTTACTATCGATTCACTGTTTCATTAATTCTTAATTCGACCAAATTGGGGGGGGGGGGGGGGTACGATTCACCGTTTCCGCTGACTGTTTGCGTGTCTAATTTAAGCTAATTGCTGAGTCAATAATGAGTCAACCAGTTAAGACCTCATTTCGTACTACATTACGACCGATTTTAATTGCGGGAATGAAGGTGGCTTGGGTATTAAGATTTGATCTCAATGGCGTGTAATTGTCACGCAATCTTAACTGAATTTGGTTAGGGAACTAGCGGTTAAGGAGAGTCATTCTAGTTGATTTGAAACGTGCGCAAGGTGAATATAATTAGGTTGCTTTGAGGAATGTAAACCCTTGGGTTATGAGCAATTCTGCCGTTAGATGGCGTTAAGCTACACTATAAATGTCTGGAGAATCCACCTTCTTTTTTGAAACCAGCTCCAGGCTGAAAATGAAATTTCAAATTGTAAGGAAATTGTGACCTTTTAATTTTTCTGTTAACTTGACTTGTCTTATCCTTTTATTTCGTGTATGTCACACCTATTTATTTTATAACATCTGTGTAGAGAAGTGATATTTAGCAAAACGATCGATAAATGAGCGGCGCCATCTTTGGGTGGAAGGAAACTGTGCGAAAAGAACGAATTTTGCGTAGTTCCTCAGTTCATTAAAAAAGGGGGTGGGCCGGAACAGTCATAATTTGAAACTTATTCTGTCCGGGGGGGGGGGGGGGAGGGTGCTTCGGCCTGACTCCAGCATGGAAAATTCGGCGTTTATGTGATCATTTCTGGACTAGGTTCAGTCTGGCTTTGACACAATGCCTTTATTCTCATTTGTTTAGGAATTTAGTCTATTGATTTACTAGTCTATTTAGTTTGCATTATGCATGAAGCTTTTAGTTAATTTTGGTGCAGAAACACCAAGATTTAAGGGGATGAAACATTAATTACCTTGAATGTATGAAGGTTTTACTCAATTCCTATAGCAAAAAAATTACGATCTAAAATGCTGTAAGGTCAGAAATTGTAAAATAAATAACTAGTTACAGCTCCCCCCCCCCTCCTCCTCAGACTAACTATATTATTTCACGATTTCTGACCTTAAAGCATTTTTGGGGGATAGCCGTAGCTTTGCCTGGGCTGTTAATAGGCTATTTACGGTATTATCGGAAGCCTGGTATCCTATATCCTGATATACAGGGTTGGGCAGAAAGGACGGAACACCCCAGGCAATTCCAGTTAATTGATACTAGAGCAGTGAAACCTTGCATGGTATGAAGGTGAATAGGGGCCCCACGAATCATGTATTTAGCACTGACCTTGACATAGTCTTTCAAGGTCATCGAACATCTAACTTTTAAACCATGCTTTGTAGAACCTATGTTTAAATTTGAAAGTTGTTGACATTGGCAAGGCATGACCAATGCAAAACATGGAACGAAAATCGGATCATTCGTTTACGAGTTATGGGTATTACAAGCATTATGCTGTCGTGCAGCTTGAGTGGCTTCCCTGCCAAACAGTTTGAGAAAAATCGTAAAGTGGTCGTCAATAACGGGTAACGTCTCCTAGGAGAAGAGTAAACAAACAGCAGTTACCATGCCCACGACTCCACACATTACATTAGCCGAAGAAGGGGTCATTCTTTTGAATGCCAAGGTCAACAATTGAAAGGGCATACGGTGATAGCTTGTGTGTGGCTTCTCAACGACTTTTAATAGGCTACTTTCATTCACGCTGCTGTTCTGTGAAGCCATCCTCGAATTAAAGCCGGACTAGTTTTTTTCTAACCAGCATTGCAACATGTAACTAACTGAGGATAAGCAGAGAAGCCAACGGGCAGCAGTTTCCTATGTTGCTTTAGGATCAGTTGATAAATTGAACAAAAGTCTTAACAAAAATACAAAAGTTCCACGCAACAATACTACTGGAAAACACGCATAGTAACCATTGTACTCCCAATGGTGTTAGCGATAATGACTTATACAGCCTGCTAGTAAAGTCATCCATTCGATGACACTAATAACAGACGAAAAAAAGGGAGATAACTGCACCTGGGCAAATAACAGACCACTGGTTAGCACATACCCTCAGTGTAAAAAGTGGTCAAAATGTCCCTCCTCCGCTCCAATGCATAATCTTGCACGATGTTCGGTGCGAGCTGTTCTGGGCTAATAGCAGCACAAGCTTCGCGAATTCGTCCCTCCAAATCAACGACATCAGCAGGTTGGGTCAGGTATACTTTCTCCTTTAGGTATCCCCACAGGAATTAGTCGAGTGGACTGAGGTCAGGGGAACGTGCAGGCCACCCCACCGGTCCACCACGTCTAATTCAATGGCCTGGAAAGGCTTCATCGAGATGTTCCCTCACAATAGCTGCAAAGTGGGGAGCACCATCATGTTGGTACCATAGTTGTCGACGTGCTGTAAGTGGTAATTCGTCCACAAACTCTTCCAAAACCCCGTCCAGTATCAGTTGTTTGTACCTAACACCATTAAGTGTGTCCTGGTAGAATATTGGGGCCAATAATCCGACCACCTATGATCCCACACCAGTCATTGACCCGCCAGTTGACTTGGTGATGCGTCTCCCGCAGCCAGTGTGGATTCTCCACGCTCCAGTAATGTGTGTTGTGGGTGTTCACCACACCATCCCTGGAGAATACGGGTGTCCTCGCCATTCCCTACATTCAGTGTCAGCCAGTTACAGAAGTCAAGACGGGCCTGGTAATCACGTTCCTCAAGTCCCTGGTGGCAATGAACGTGGTATGGTTGAAATCCGTTGGCGTGGAGTATCCTGCCCACAGAACGACGGCTCAACCCACTCTGCTGTTCAATGTCCCGCGTGCTGGTATGTGGGTGTAGTTGGACGTAAGCTATTACTGCAGCCGAATTGGTGGCCCCCCGTCGTCGGCCAGGTGGATGCGTAGGCTGGACTGATCCTGTTTGCTGAACTCTTCGAACAGTACGGAAGATTGTGTTTATGGATGGCTGTACCAGACCAGGATGCCTTTGGCCATACATTCGTATGGCAGCTCTTGCATTCTGCTGACATTCTCCATACAATAGTAGCATTTCAAGATACTGTTCATTTCTGTATGCAGGCATGGTGGGGGTTGCTAATCCGTGTTAAGCAGTAGGACTCCCTCCTGAGGTAGACCTTTCCTGTTCACTTGGAACTACGTTAATGTATGTATTGAACCAATCGCAATTTGCATACAAATGTCTTCACATACTTAACATGCTTATGGTCCGAATTCAGTTGTTTATTTATCGTCATGGATCATCATGGTCTACTGTACTGTATGTAGTAAATTCCTAATTCATTCTGTAGGTCTGCAGTGCTTATTTCTCAAATTTGCAAATAAATGACATTGAAGGAATTGTTCAAGGTCACCAAACGACTATGTACTGTAGTACAGTTAGGGGCTGTCCATAAATGGTGTCACACGAACTTTGCCTGTCTAACCACCACCCTCCCCTTGTCACATTGTGTCACAGCTTCTGCTACCCACCTTCGACAATGAGGTCACAAATTCCTACAACCCCTCTCCCCCAATCGATAAAGGTTGCTTGGTTTAGGCGATTTTATCCCTAAAACGCAATATGCGGTTAAATGGTTTGTAGGCTATGTTTTATTGCCAAAGTTTTGCATAAATGTAATTTTGTTCAACAGATTTGTCTTTTGGTTTATTGCGTGGTACTTTTGTAATTTTGTTAAGACGTTTGTTCAATTTATCAACTGATCCTATTCAATGACGAGTTGAATCTTTAATGGACGCGTCATTATTGCAATAAAGCGACAGTGTTAGTGCATTGTTGCCGAACCATCGTCGAACATATTTGTACAACAAAGATTTGCATTGTTAGTAACCGAGCCATTATTGTGATAGCATAACGCCCCATTGTTGTCGGGAATATTCTTTGCTCCAACTCCGTTTTTAAAACTCAATAACTGCAAAAAAATGCCATTTTAATCAATTTTAACAATTTTTCCTTTGGGTCTTTTTTCAGCTGTAATAAATGTATTATTTTGGAAACATTGACACGTAAATATTGATACGCAAACATTGAAAGCAGCAACAGGTTAGATTTACTTACATAAGTAAGAACTAAAGGCCTTCGTTTTCTTACTTACGTAAGAACCCCACGCCTTCGTTTGCTATGCCTAGAATTCTTTTTTCTTATTTAAAAAATAAATAGTTGTTAATTTAAAGTCTGAATTAGTTTCATAATACTTTCGAAACGATTTGGGATACGTTAACATGGACAGCGATTGTATTTTTACTACTTAAGTAAGAGCCAAAGACCTTCGTTTTCTTACTTACCTAAGTAAGAAACCCACGCTAGCCGTGGTTCTTACTAGTGGTAAGACAACGGTTTCATTGTTGCAGCATTGTTGCAGCAGTTTGTCTTCATGATATAAATCCATTGCTACAACAATGGTCCAACAATGAAAGAGTTGTATAATTTGAGTTAGCATTATCAGCTAGAAAAAGATTTTTGTTCTGCATGATGTATAGTGGTAGTAAAGGTGCGTGCGGCTTTGGGCCAGAACTTCTAATAAAAACCGTAAACCGTTTTAACTCGTTGTTGAGTACCAAAATAATATGGTCTTGGTTTTCGTTTAAATCTTTCAGTTTTAAATCATAGGGTACGAAGTATTTAATTTTGTGGCTCAAAATTGGGCGGCCGGCATGACTGAGTTAAGTTCTTCAATGCGGGCTTCGGGAAGCCAGTGTTGAATTGTTTCCGCGGTTGGTTGCCATGATACTCCATCTGCCGGCAACAATGCAGAATAAACTAACCGAAAAGATGACGCATGCTAAATCTAAACACACGCTAGTGTGTTGCCAACAAAGAATAAACATGGGACAAAGCTTGGACGGAAAACTGAACCGAAATACAGTTCCGTTTTTCGCAACAAAATTGGGTGGACAGTGGACATACCGTACACATGATAGACCAGACTGTAGCAATTGCAATAAAACGGATGCGAAAAAAGCCAAATAATTAACCGAACAATCAATCAATCAATCAATTATTTTATTAAATTGTCAATTACCAGAGGTGTAGACAATTGAAGGATATATAACAATACTATTTACATCAATTCAAGGTTAACCGAACAAAAAAACGGCTTTGCCGTTTAGAAAAAAAAAAACATTAGAGCCCGTAACAGCTGTGAAGATACGAATAAAAACGGATTAGAGTTCACTCGAACGAATTGAACTGTAATTTGAGCTCCAATTCCATGGAACAAGGATTGTGATATACCAGTCTCCATGCACACACATACATAAACATCATTAATCAAATAAATAAAACGGTAAACAAATTATAAATGCACACAAAATACACAAATAGCCACTCACACACAGGAAACACTTAAAATATAAAACAACAAACACAGACACATATTTAAAAAAATCTTTTATAACACACAAATTTAGTGCTAACAAACATACACACGCACGCTCACACAAACATTAAACATTTCAAAAACAACCTGCGTTCACTTTCTGACATAACTAAGTAAAAACAGTCCTTGTTCCCTGGAATTGGAGTTCAAATTATAGCTCATTGCGTTCGAGTGAACTCTAATCCGTTTTTAGTCATGTACCCTTCAGAGCTGTGAGTATCGGGATACGAGCTCTAATGGTTTTTTCTAAACGGTGAAGCCGTTTTTTGTTCAGTCAATAAGAATGACGATGCTGTAACTACCCCTTCATATTCCGTCCCTTGTCAATATGTCTTCCGGGACAGAAGCTGTGGGTTTCGTTTCCTGGCTCCAGCCCAGTTGATTCATCATTGTCAGGATCACATTTTATCACTAAGCAGCACTAAAAGAAGCCAGGAGGGGAGGCACGCGATTTATTTAAGCAAGTCTCAGGAATGGTACTAAAAAAAATAACGCAAGCCTGCGATGTCTTTTTTTTTTTAATTCGCAATTTTTCGGATGCGGTCAATGATGGCTTTTTTTTTTTACCAAACAAAAAATCTCCAGTAACTTAAACTTTATTGTAGACTACAACATCTCTGTTTTAATGTCACGGTCAGCCTCGTTCAGAGTGCAAATGTCTTTGTTTAGATCCAAGTTTTTAGTTGTGACACGCCTATGAATGACCCTTAGGATTCAATTCGAGGCTATCGTGTGAATGGAACTCGTGCTAATATGGTCATCGGCTCCAGGAAGTGATTGTTGAAATTCTGATGCGTGATCTGGAATTTTTTTCTGACCATGGCTTAAAGAATGTTTCATGCGCTAAGAAAAAGCCAATGTGTGGACTCTTGAGAAGAACTTAATTAATTTTTAGCAGCCTGATCGTAGCACGAGTGGTATTTTTCGCAGCCCCTGGTTTTACAGTTTTCAAACCACTGTTCTTCTCTTTACTCGTCTGCAAAGCATAAATGAATTTACGGGATAAATTTGTACGTGTGTGTGTGTGTCCGTATTAGGCTATTTTACCCAGTTATTGGGTTAAAACTTAGACAGCGCATTTTTAACGTAGGCTATCCGAGAAAATAGTTAGGAAAGTTGTTCCACAATATGGCCGCAACCCAGAACGAGTGATGGAACCAAGGCCAGCTGAGATAGTAGCTGCGTTCCTTGCTCTACTCCAAGCCCGCCAGCTGCTACTGTTTCCGGTAACAGTTAGTGACAGACACGCTAGAAGTCGTCCAGTACCATACAGCCTGAGAACCCAAAGGAATTTATGTCTGAACTAAGTGAATGCGTGAAAAGCCCCCAGCATGTGCCAAATCTCGCAATTTGATCGTTATTCTTCATGTGTTTAAAGTTTAACACGTAAACGAGTAAACAACGAATTTTTCCGCATACATTTTGTTCAGAGTCAAATACGCTTTGGTGCTAATGCGTACGGTACTGGACGACTCCTGGCGTGTCTGTCACTAACTAATACCAGAAGAGCTCGAGGCTGACGGGCCTGGAGTGGAGCGAAGAATGCAGCTACTATCTCAGCTGGCCTTAGATGGAACACACTGTAATATTATGATAGACACTCCGTCGAAGCAATGAACCAATGGCCAATGAACAACCACGCTCTCGTTTATGTCACTCCTGTTAAAGCTTAACAATGTATCTAATATTTTCAGAAGAACTTCTAAAATACTAAGCATTTAGAATACTTTCAAAATACTTTTAAATATTACTAAGCATTACAAGATACTATTATTTTTTATTCAATACTCTTTAGCTTCAAACTCTCCTCACTCGCAAGTAAACTAACAATACCTACAATGGTGAAAGAACCCGCCAAGTCTTAGCCATTGATAGCATTGATAATAAAAATGGCTGCCACCAAGTTTTCTACGTGGTGTACCTGGCCTAACCCATGTACTGACCGAAAAGTGTTCCCCCCCAAAAAATAGTGATATCACACTCCCCCCACAAACAAAAAAAAAAGATTGAACTGCTAACTGGGCACTGGCAAAAATAAGATGCCACAAAAAATATACGAAAGAAGTGATGTCAGAAACAAAAATGGCTGCCACCAAATTGCCGCAACAACCTTAACCGTAACATGTTTCCCTTAGAAAGTAAGGGAACCACTGCCAATGAACAACCACCAAGGTAATCCCACCAGCTCTTACTTCAGACGGTGAATGAAAAACTTGTCCATTGCCACGGGTTGTAGCAATAGTTAGGTTTTTCATTTAATCTTTGATCTAAGGCTCAGCTGGATTAGTTTGGTGGTGGTGATATCACTACTTTCTAATAGGAACACTTTTCGGTTAGGGTTGGTACACCAGGCATTAACTTGGTGGCAGCCATTTTTTTTCTGATATCACTACTTTGATTGACTGAAAATACTACAGTGTACGTACATACATTAATTATAGTAAGTCGAATAGTAACACCAATAAACAATATTAAAAATTAAAAACAACAAGGGGAAAAGGATTCGCGAAACTTTGTCCAGTTTTGAGCTTTCATATTTTTCGGAATGGCCACCAGCCCTAGAAGCCAATGAAGTGGTACTGCTGTTCAAATGGGTGTTTTTCGGTGAAAGTGGTTGAACCTGTTGAAAAATGCAACTCATTATTCAATGGACCGTGTAACCATTCATAACAGTTCATTTTTAACTGTTTCAGCCGTTTCTAGCAGCCATGCATTACGACATTATGTGGTTCATACACTTATTCCATATATGGTTTCAAATATATAAATAATGGGACGAAATAAAGGTTAAGGAAAGAGTTGACTGGGGAGATAAGAGTTTGTATCTGGATGATTTCTTACTTGCCATAGAGTAACACAGCAGTAGTATGTTGAGCAGTAGAGTTTCAGTCAACATGCTGCTGCTATTAGACCCTAGCAAAGATGGAATCATTCAGACAGAGGCGTAGCCAGGAATTTGGGCAATATGTGCCTAGCAGTAGGCAACATGTGCTTAAGGAAGACCTGGCGCTTGGTGGCGGGAGAGGAATTTTTGACCGATGGATGTTAAATTATTTTTTTCTTACCGACCGATGGGGAGATGGTACATCAAATTCTAAACACTACAACTTTCAATGAACAAATGGTCAAAAACCAATGCCAGGCCTACAGTACCGTACTAGACCTACAATAAACAAAATTGTAGAAATAATTCGTATCGTATGTGAATGTCTGATTGGGTCGCGTTCACAACTTCACAATAAAAAAAAAAGGAGAAAAGAAGCAATATGCAACGATGACGTGACGAAGGAAGATTCAAAATTTAGTGACAACGTTGGATGGATGATGGATCATGGAAAGTAAGTAGTTACTGGCGAAAAGGGCAACGTGTGCCAAAACACTGAGGGCAACGTGTGCATTGCACATGTTTGCACACCCTTAGCTACGCCACTGCATGCCGATGTAACACTTATCCCCTTACTAAACTCTTGTCATAACCATTATTCCCATCCATTTTATATATTTGGGACATTGTATGGCCTAATACAGCCAAATATGGTCTAATATAGCTTAAATGCATGTGATGCATGGATGACATGGCATTACATGTAATTCAGCTATATTTGTGCGATTACGGCTATACTAGAGTGATTAGGGCTAGATTTGAGTAATTAGGTGTAATTAACGCAGTCGAATATTTCCTAAGCAATCTTTAGGCACCTAATAAGGCTCAACTATAGTCCCAGTATACAAAGTGACCTTTCTCCATAGTTCGGAGTGATTAGAAAATTATTATATGGGGGGGGGGGGGGCCCAAAACTCTCCTAATTTGGTTAAGGCCCTGGAAATCTGCCCATGTGGAAGACGGTAAACAACAAAATGAATGTGTAGGGAGTTCATTCACTTTTTTGAAACTAACTAGAGGGCAAAATATGAAAGTAAAATCTCTTATTGTGAAATTAATTCCATAGCTGAACTGGTCGTTTCCTTTCATTCAAAACTCCTTATTTGAATTTGTTATTGTTGATGTAAATAGGTAATATTTAGCAGTACGGTTAGAGCACTGAGGTGTTAATTCTGATGAAATTTATGAACTGTACTTGAAATTCGTTCTTTTTAATGCCGTGTGTAAATTCCCTAAGAAATAGTGCCACTCATTTTTCGAATGTTTTGGCTAAATTTTTAAGAACTTTACGTAACGATTATAAAGATATGGTTACGTAAAGTACTTAAATATTTAGCTAAATCGTTGGGAAAAAAACGAGTGGCACCATCTCTTAAGAAATTTACAAGAACTGCATTAAAAAAAACGAAATTTAAGTTCTTATAGTTTTTACATGCGTGAAAGGAAAGGATAAGCTAAGCTATGGAGTTGACCTAAGTTATTTTAAATTCGTTGTTCGTTCTGGAGCTAACTGGTTGGATGGTAGACTCCAGCTCAGTGATTGGTTAGCATTTATCTTGCCGTTAAATACGAGATAAGCCCTACAGTAATATCCATGACTTTACGCTGTCTATGCGACACGCATACCTTCTAAAACTATAATTAAATTTTTAATAACATTTTTAAAAATGAAGACATTTTTTCATAATTAATTAGAAGTTAATCATTTAAAATTAGGGCATGTGATATAATAATATTTGAGTTCCAAGCAGGTACCCGGCTGAAGGAAACTAACTGCATTGAAACAAATAGTGGTTACAGCTCTACATAACAAAATGATGAAGTTCTTCAGTGCTCCATCTTAGCAGTTTGCTACTAATCTAAATAACAGGAATATAAATTTATTTCGTGGGTATCGTGGCTGAGCAGTGGCAGCGCTTGGTCTGTTCTCTGAAGAAGTTGGTTTGTTGGCGACTGGAAAGGGACCCTGTCAGAATCATTGCCATTCAGTGCCAACCAGGGTAGTGTGAGAAGCCACCAGCCTAGTTAAGGGGCTGTGGAATTTATTCAGGCCTACTCTGGATATTACCTTATCGCCCTGCGATTATCGGAGGTTTGTCCAGGGATCACCATTTGAATAAAACCTTCGATAATCGCAGGGCGATAAGGTAATATCCAGAGTAGGCCTGAATAAATTCTGCAGCTACGGAACTAGGCTGGTAGCATCTCACACTACCCTGGTCGGCACTGAATGGCAATGATTTTGACAGGATCCCTTTTCTAGTCGCCGACTAACCAATTTCTAGTAAGGTTTGAAAGTATGTTGGTTCATATATATGTGATTTAGTTTGCTTCAAATGACTTAATGCTCCAAGAACTCATTTTTAAAAAACTTCTAAAAAACAGCCTAAACACACACCATTTAAAAAAAACGAACATCACAGTTTTCACAAATTAAGCAAATAAGGAATAAAGAAAGATAGGATGAATGAAAGGAATAAATATTTACAAGAAAACTAATGAAGCCTGAAGAAGCAGGATAAAGAACCGACACGAGAACTAAACTATTTTAATTTTTGTAAATTGGATTCGTCTGAAGTGTACAGTACACACACAAAGCATAATCAAAGTCAATAATGATACATACTTTGTTCAGGTCCGCTGTCGATTGGTGCCGATGCTCTTCTGATCTGTAGTGACAAAGGGCGAATTCGCAAAGTGACATGGAAACCAGGAAAATGCAAGTGAACATCCAGACATCAATAGCCTTGACGTAAGCCACAGGAGGAAGATCCTTTTGCGCTTGATCTAGCCTGGTTGCTAATGTTAGTATTGAAGTTAGGCCCAGGGCAATACGTGGGGGTGCCAGGTGAACCGGAAGCCAGAATGAAATCCAGGAGAGTGCGACGATGAATGTTGTGGGTGCGTACAACGTCATCAAGTGAAATCCAGTCAGATGCTCCAAGCGAATTTTTATCTCCAAGCAAGAATAAACTGCAAATGTGACATATGTACGGGTTACAAATAAAACTTGATGTAACATGTGTTGCAAATAAAATTATACCACGCGCCATGGCTGTTTGCTGTGACGTGCGTATCACGTGACTGGGCTAGTCCAATCAGACGGCCAAACAGCCGTTGTTCTCGTTCGTCATTGGCTACCGTATGGTGACGTCACAGCAAACAGCCATTGCGCATGGTTTAGTCTACCACTAATGTTATTTCCTCTAATCGTCTCTAGTTTGCATTCTCATAAACAATCGTGCCCAACTCATAAAACAGCACTAAATTCGTCACACCTTAACGAACCTAACATAACGAAACTAGAACACTGGCTAAGCAAGATAAAAGTTAAATGCCACAAAAGCATGCTTTCTGGGTACTATTCCCCTATTTTAGGTTTGTGTGATGCTAATGAAAGGACTAATTTAGTCAGATGTTGTTGTTCAATGCATTGTTGGTTGCAGAAATAAAATAAGACAATTCACACAGGGTTTCAGAAAGTAAGGATTATTTGAAGTTTAAATCCGGAAATGAACTCTTTGGTAGTAGTACGCCAAATTTGTATTCAGTTGAAATCAACCGTTGCCATTCCATGTATTATCCTCAGGGGCTATTTTTAATCCTACAAAGTTAACGCAAAAAAAAGTTGTATCCTAAAGACGGGGTAAGTGGAGCAAGATGCAAGTGTAAACGAACAGTTAAACCTGCAGCTATTTAATTCTTAGTCGAGATAGCACAGAAAACTCTGAGCAGTTTTCAGTACATTCTCTATAGTCTCATATCTGGGAGCCCAGTTACGTAACTTGAACACAGAGCCTTAGCTAGCATTTTATTCAACTTCCTCTCTCTCTCGAACTCATTTATTTCAACCCGTTTTCCTCATACGTAATTTCCTCCTGCGTCATTCCCCCCCCCCCCCCCCGCCCCAACCCAACACACAGTATCACCTAGGATTTTGTATTGCGATAGGTTAAGTTGTTAATTTACATTTGGTTCATATTCCTATCTCGTAGCCCTGAGGGCACAGCGCCCCTTACTTAGAGCACGGGCGCTTCTCATGAATGTGACAGGGTATTTTACCTCTGCCACGGTAGATGATGTTTGCATTAGTACACTGTCATGCCCTATATAGGTGGGGACAGATGAAGTTAAATAAATACGGATGCAAACCTATTTACGTTGCCTTTTGGACCTAAATGTCAGACTGCCTGAGCGGGGAATCGAACCAACCACCTTTGGAATCAAAAGCCGGAGTCCCACCGCTCAGCCATACTGACATGGCCTACCATGGCCATCTCAGTATGGCTGAGTGCTAGGACTCCGGCTTTGATTCCAAACGTCGTGGGTTTGATTCCCTGCTCAGGCAGTCTGACCTTGCAACGTTGCAACGGTTTGCATTCGCATTTATTTAACACATATGGAGCCCATTTGGCTTTCTGTCCCGTTTATAACAGATGAAGTTACGTGATGGAAGGCCAATACAATCCAGGTATCAAGGCCTTAATACGGCATCATTCTCATTGGTGCTATCCCTCTGTTGGCATTGGCATTCCGGAAACACATTCCTAGTTGCTCCTATACCATCGCGTATGTAACAATTTGTAGGCATATCACAGTCTCTCTTGCCTAAGAATGGTCTATATTTAGGTTCTAGAAGGATAAAAATGTCGTGCTTAGCAGCTTCGATAAAATCCCCCCTTTGGATGATACGGGGGGGGGGGCATCAGTCAATAGGACAAATTATATTAGCTGGCAAAACACTAAAAGAGTATAGTCCCCAAAAGAGCGATGATGACGGCTAGATTGCTGTCCTGTGTATAATTAAGATCGCATAAAACCTTTGCATATTTTTATGTTTCTTTCATGTGAAATGAAGGCATCTTCATCCAATTTTTCCACAGGTGGAAAAGAAATTTAAATAAATGGGTTTCAGATACGAAGTCAGGTAATGTGAACAGAGGTTTGTGAGTTCAACTTAGGTGAGTAGTCTTCCCACAATATTCCAGATGGTTGTGTTGCATATTCGTTACACGCAGAAAAGGGGCTTAAATAGATGGATTTCAGAGAGAGTAAATCAGGTAATGAAAACAAAGGCCCCAATGTTTAAGTCAGGTGAGTGGTCTACCAGTAATGAGACTAAAAATGTAATGAAACTTAAGATTTATGCACGGAAAAGAGGTTGAAATAAACGGGTTTAAAAAGGGCTTAAAAAAAAGGGGTCTGAAGGTTCTTTCAGGTGGTTATGGGTTATTGGTCGCAATCTATTATTTTCTCAACCCTCAGCT
>JAHWFP010083496.1:23960-33981 GCA_023313725.1 Lithobius niger
AACAACTCTTTCAGATATCGATCTTGAGTGATTGCCAAGTAGGAGGATGTGAATTCCAGAGAGAAACAACTCTTTCAGAGAAAAAGCGATGTCGAATGATCGACCTTGAGTGATTGCCAAGTAGAAGGAAAAAGAATTCCAGAGAGAAACAACTCTTTCAGAGAAAAAGCGATGTCAAATGATCGACCTTGAGTGATTGCCAAGTAGGAGGAAGAGAATTCCAGAGAGAAACAACTCTTTCAGAGAAAAAGCGATGTCAAATGTTCAACCTCGAGTGACTGCCAAGAACCCGAGAATTATGACCTCTTGTCGAACCGATACACCATAAAAAAAATCCGAAGAGATGATGTCAATGAGAGCGCTTAAGATTTGGAAAGTAAGGACAAGACATCCGCGATTCTGCCTGTTTGCAGCTGTACAGAGCTTAGGGTGATAATGGCGAACATTATAAGATAGATGTCAGAGCGGTCTTCACAATTTAGTCAGGCAGCGTTGACAATTTTTGATATGGTAAGAAAAAGATTCGTAACAAGGCTTCGGTTCTATTGTTTTTCTCTTATGAAATTTTTGTAACTTGCCAGCCACTGGTCAGTTGGCATGTGACGTCATTCACACAACGAGATAATATGACTTGAAGCAAATTGTTTGCTCTCACTGACTAGGACTGACCACAAAGACAGATGCTCTAGGTCGTAGAAGTCGCACCAATCTGATAAACCTATAAGGTCACAAATGGTAAACAGTCAACCGTACTACTGAATAAAGCAGTAAGTAAAACTTACATACTTATTTACTTACCGAATAAAGCAGTATGAAATCATTGTTATCATGTGTGGGGTGTTTCTTGACTACAAGATTTGCTAATTGTTACTAGTTGACTGAACATAACTATAAAACTGTCGTATTAGTTTCTGGGTTAATGACAGGTGGAATAATGCTTATTTAGTTTGACTGTTTGTAGGCTTAGTGGCACTTTCTCTAACCTTGAAATCTGGTACACATTTTAACTGATATCTTCCCCTTTCGTAGCTTGGGATCTAACAGAAATAATGGTGATAAGTAGCCAGAAAAAAAGGATACACAAGTTTTGACATTAAGGCTTTAACACAGCTATTGAAAGCAAAATAATGTGATGGCATTAAAACTGTTTATCCTTAGTATATTCTTTTCTAGACCATTTGAAAGAGTCCATTGGTATTCGAAAAATACTCTGCCTTCACTGAGATGCAAAATGTCTGCTGAATTATAATTACCTGTCTTCGGAGAGATATCTCATTTATAGCCCAGATTTCCATGTGAACTTTAATGACAAAAGGCCCCTCTCCTGAAAAACACAGTTATTTATTTATTTATTCATTTATTTATTTATTTAAATTAGTCGTAGCACCATAAGGCATTAGAACGACATCTAAAATAAAAACAGACAACTCCAATACAACTATGTATCAGCGTGGCTGCAGTGTATTGCAGTATGCTGAGCAACCAGACTTTTGTTGAATGCAATAAAGGTTTGATTTTGCACAGCGTCACTTGTTAAATCATTCCAGTCACAGATACTTTTTGGAAAAAAAGAACTGGCCAGACATTTGTTCTGCACTGAAATCTTCTGATTTTCTTAACGTGATCATGCCTCCCAATGTAGTCCGGGGAGACAAGGTAGTCAACAGGATTCAAAATTGTGTCCCTGTGGAAAATCTTATGTAACAGTCCAAGTCGCCGGTCTTTTCTGCGAACACACAAAGGCTGCCATCCTAAATTGTTCATCATGCCAGACACGCAGGCACCATAAGTGAATTTATTAAACACCCTTCGGCACGATGCTGCACGCATTCAAGAGCATCAATTAAAAATTGAGTACCTGGGTCCTAGACTGCACGGCAGTAGTCAAGTTTAGATCTAACCAAAGCATTAAAAACTAATTCTCTGGTGCGTGGTGGAGTGCCATGAAGAACACGGTTTATGGACCTGACTTTGGCATTTGCGTCGGCACAAACACTCAAAATATGGTCATTCCATTTCAGCTTGTTAGTAATTTGTACTCCCAGAATAGACTGTTTATCCACTACCTGAAGAATATGGTGTACTTTGGAATAACCACATTTTTATTTCTAGAAACTAATAAAACTTTGGTCTTGCTAGCATTCAGATTCATTTTCCACTTGACGCACCAGTCTGCGATACGCTCCAAATCATTTGGAAAATATCTCTATCTGTAGCCTCAGAAATAATTCTGTACAATGTCGAATCATCCGCGAAGAGTGCCTTATTAGATTCAATGACTTCGGTTAAGTCGTTAATGTAAATTAAAAACAGAATAGGGCCACTAACGGATCCTTGCGGCACGCCAGATGAGACGGGAGCTTCCGTCGACCTTGCACCGTTTACAACCACAAACTGTTTCCTGTCCTAAAGAAATGCACGATACCAGTCTGCAATCATTTTATATTAATGATGGTGCTGAGAGAGTAATGACTTCAAAACATAAAATTTGCATTTCATGATACAATAATCATATTTCATTTTGGCGGGCAAATAATAATATTATTTTGCCAGTTGGGGGTGATATATTCTAATGTGTAAACACAATCATTAAGAACTCTTTTAATAAAGACCACAATTTCAGAGCTCAAAAAAAGCACTTTTAAACAGTTTGATTTCTGAAAACAGACCATTATCATGTATATTTACTGTTCAGATGTCTCTATCAAAATGTCACTATTGTCATAATTTCTGCCAACATGAATTCTCTAACTACGTTTTATCTATGGTAACATCCGTGGTTTAAGTTTTATCCACCCAAAACCAAAACTGGTAGAAAAACCCGCCAAGTTTCCAAAAACGGTCGGCCTTTGAAGGTAGGGATATCATTCCACCAGGGAAAGGCCGCTAAAGTTAATTCTATTAGCCAATTTGATCGCACATACTAATAGTTCGAAAGTTAAATGAAAACTAGAAGATTGCTACTAGCGGTAGCAATCTTCAAGTTTTCATTTAACGTCCAAAGTATTATTCGGTGCGATTAAATTGGCTAATAGGATTAACCTTGGTGGCCTTTCCCTGGTGGAATGATATCACTACCTTCAAGACCGACCGTTTTTGGAAACTTGGCGGGTTTTTCTACCAGTTTTGGTTTTGGGTGGATATCACAACTTTCGTAGGACTGTGAACGTACATAAGGTTACACTGTCTGTTTAAGATGCTTCAATCCCATTTTTGCACACACTGACTAACAATCGCTAATTTCGTTCGCTTTGCTCACTCAATCAGCACATTCCCTTCAGTTGTTTTGTTTATCCCTGCAACTTCCCCTTAATTTTTCAAGATTTCGTTCACATTTAGTCATGCAGAAACCCCCGAAGGTCGTTGTTACTAAAACAGCAGAACGCGAAGCATATTTTTTTTTTTTTTTGGGGGGGGGTTATTAACAAAAAAAACCATTAGCTCGTGTATGCTCATATTGTTGCGTAACCATCATCTAACGTGCATCCATTTATTCTTACGCAATCCACAGCAACGTTAATGTTTCTTTATTTTGTCCTTCGTTACAGTTCAGTTTTTAGTTCGTCCAGGCTTTTACAATAAATCTAAGGACCAGTCTTGATTGTTCAAGCCATTGTTGCTTAAAATCTTTGGTTGCAACTTGGAAAAGAACGAAATTTAAATTCGCTGGTGGCGAAATTCAAAACCCTCCCACGCATGTGTCCTGACCCCTACAACCCCCAAACCAACAAAAGGACCATGCTCAGATCACCATGCATCCGTTTGCAAAAGGTCTATGGGATTTAACATGGAAAAAATCTTATTAGCTAGTCAGCTAGTTACCTAGCTAGACAGTAACATAAAAACAACGTTATTGACGAATCTCTTTCTCTATGATTGGTGTACACTCATCCTTTAAATTTTAGTTTTTCCTAATCTCTGACCCTTCCCCTTACATTTTCCACAATTTGAAGCATTTCTGTCGCATTGGGATTTATCCTCAACATGCCAAAATATGCTATCAATTGCTTACAGTTAACAGACACATGTCTGCTAGCGAGCCGCCTTTTTATTATTAACAATCAATTTTTAACAATCAGATGTCTACAATGGGATGATCTACTGTTACTTGGCGGCGACACACTAGCGTGTGCCTAGAACAACTTTTGAGGTATGGTCACTGTTGCTGATGCTCGTTGATCAATCTTCTGACCGATTTTGTTTTATGGGTTGGATTAAATCTTCGTCCACATATCCAATTGAGGTTTCATGGACACGCATTGTGATCGTGATCAACGTGCCATAGTGGTTTTTGGCAAATAAACCATCAATTGCACTTTGCTTAAAGGAAAACTAAACTCTTCCATCTTAAATTTCACTATTGTTAGTTAGGTACGAAAAAAACAAGATGCAAGTTGTGCGAAGTTTCCAACATTCTTATTAATTAAGCAATAGTTAATTTAGAATCTAAGTTTGATGTTTCCAGGGCGCGAGACAGCGAACGCGATTTCCTCGCATGGTACTGACGTCACACTTCATCACCTTGGACCTTGGACGAATGACATCATCGTAGCATACTAGCGAGTGCGCCGGCTTGTGCTTCTAACATATGGCGGCTGCGAGACTGGACAGCTCTGACCAAAACAGCGCGAACCAAAACTCAATCGCTGCGTAATTTATTAAATTAAAGTATTCAAGAAAGTAGCTACCGTGATTGTTACCGCTACAAAGTTCGTGAAAGTTCGTTCAGCTAGGCGGTAATCCACTCAACCCGAAATTCTGGGCAGATAAGCGATTGGACAATGTCCACTTGTTGCTCGTAGGGAGGGAGAAGCAGATTAGGGGGCGCGCGCTTCATTTGAAAGCATCTGTTCTTCGCTAGCAGTAAGGAATGTGAGAGCCGAGCGCGATCTTGCCTGAGCTTGTTGGGCGCATGCGCCAACGGGTGATGAAGTGTGACGTCACACAAACGAGACTTGGATGTGTTGACCGCACGAACGAAGAATTCGTCTACTAGAATGAAGATTTAGATACATTATTACGTAATAACTATGAAGCCTGAATGGTTTTCGTCCCTCTCACATGTTTTTTAAGTGTCTTAATTAACGGTACTGAAATTTAAGAAGGAAGGGTTTAGCTTTACTTTAAGGACTAACTTGTATCCATCCTCTTCTACCATGCCTTCACTGATTGTTTAGGTCTAAAGATTGTACGTTTCAATATGAAAACCCAGAGATCATGTCCCTTGTTTACATATCCTGGCTGCTGCGTGTCTTTTTCGAGTTCTTCGTTTAGAAATGCTAAGACTGCCAAGTAGGATGTGGTAAGGGGGAAAGCCATGCACAATCCAAAACCAAATGCTAACGCCCAAACCACACGTCGCAGCACTTTATTGACAGTTTTAAGTTCGTTTATGTTCATAATCATGCTAAGATCACATCTTTAACTATAAATGGTTGCCCTGGGCTTACCGTCCTTTATTTGCCATGCTGTCTCCGGATTCCGTGGGGAAGGTCCATCAACCACTGCCCACAAACCCTCTTTCATGAGTAAAAGTTTCATTCGGTACTTTCTCGTGCTGTAATTATGATCATCCAGCCACACGATTTGCATCTTAGTGTTTTTTGCCATCTCGGACACATTATTATTATTTGACTGAAATGCTATCATTGGGATTAATGCGGTAGCTGCTAGTTTTCTACAAAAATCCCTAAAATTTTTGTTTAACCTTTGTCGTGAAGAGTCAAGCTTTACGTAGGCATCGTTTTGGGCTCATAACCTGTTAAAATCATGGTAGGACGACAGGATATCGAATACGTTTAACGCAGTGAAACAACTTACGTGGAGGTAGCCAACAAAAAAAACAACAACTTCCGGGATCAAGGTGGTTTAAAACTAGCTGTGAAGTCGCCACGCTGCTTCTACAGATCGATAAAAGAAAGCCAGACGCAAGGTGAAGAAAAACAGCCACTTATATTTCAGCACCAGTTTGCGATGCCGTCTTCAGAGTAAAAACTACACTTCTTTTGCTTAGTTACGTACATCAATGCAATGCATTTCCGTCATATTACTGTTATTTCAGATACGAAATATGACGGAAAGGCATTGCATTGAAGTACACAACTAGTGTACGTGAAAGAAGTGTAGTTTTTACTCTGAAGACGGCGTCGCAAACTGATGCCGAAATATACGTTGCTGTTTTTATTTACCGTGCGTCTGGTTTCTTTTATCGATCAAACTAATCGCATGCTTTTCTACAATTCTGCTCCTAGAGATTGCAGAAGATTGTGTGCAAAGGTTAACATATACACGCATTGTAAGTGAGCTATCACAACACCATTATTGTTGCTACAAACGCTAGTTGATTATCGTTACTTACTAAAGCGCGCACTTAATGGCAATTGTGTAAATGGATACGTGAATCTGGTAGTTCAAATTGTCCTTATATTGAATACTTATTTTAATATGTTCACTGATGGGTTATTTCCGATTTACATTCGTATTATTTACACCGATTTGTGTCTAATTATTAGTTGTTATAAAAGGTTAAAGACGTACCTGACTGCAATTCAGGGGCTTCAGATTTCGTGTAATCAGAAGGATACAAAAACAATTTCGCATCTTGCTTGCTGGTCCTGGAAATGATAAAAAAAAAAGAAGAAAAGATGACATGAGACTGTTTGAATGAGCTGATGGGGATATTCTATGCCTCCTAGTGATGTTTCACTGGTTTTTAAATAAATCAACTTGTTTTCCACGTTAGGCTAGCCGCTAACCCTAAGTTGCATGGTGCTACCGATTAGAGGAGGAATAACAAATTCTGGTGCATATCCATAACTTTCTGGAGGGAGGGGCTGCGCAGTAACCCCGAACAAAATGAGCCAAGTTGTTTGCATCATCACCTCCAAACTAAGAGGAGTCTAGATCGAATCCCACGACTTCGAACTGGCTAAGGAACGTAAAAGATGCCAGGGCAGCATTGCACGCAACAGAGTTTAAAATAGTAATATTCTTGGAATGAAAACAGACAATTTTCATTTTCATATTTCATTAACTAACTATTTATTCCTGTTCAGTCAGTTTTTTTTTTTTTTTGCGGAAAAATTATTCCACAAGCCAACATGACGTTCTGAAACACCATATCAATACATGTGTGATAACGCCATTTCACTGCAATGCTCAAACAGCTGCACCGTCCCATACAGTATTCTGACACACCGATTGAAATATATCAAATTAGCAATGCATCTACAGAAGCTATGATAATACGTGACCATAGCTAAAACACGTAACTTGTGTTTCTCCATATCACACGTACCTTCTAAATGAGATTCCTATCAATATTTTTCGAAACTTCACATCATGTACAGTTGCAAGAATGCATTTATCTACTGTTAAACAATCCGTTGCTAAAAATCCATTTTAAAATGTGGCGCCTAGGAGATTTTTTGTTGAGAATATACGTTCATAATTTTCCAATGGCAATTAACCCAAGGAGGTCAGTAAACGGTAGCCACCCGCCAGTCAAGCCTCCTTAACACGGGTGAAACGAGAACTGGTTATTTTTATCAGTTTAACTTGTCGGCTTCGTCCCTCCACTTTGTGTTTACGATCGATTCGTCTGGGGTTTTCTGATCTATGCCACGTAACGAAACTATGAAAGAAGTACATTTTCTAGGCCTATACCAATTTCAAAACAAGACGACGTACCTGATACGCAAGTGACGCATAATTTGGCTTCCCAGCGATGCGCGCTTAATCTTTGGTTGCCATGGTGACAGAAGCTCAGGCATCATTACATTTCGTCCCTATGAGCCGCTGCTCTGGTTAGGCCTAACCGCCGCTACTATACGCAAATCGTGGCGGTAGAGGCAATGACAGTATGTAAAATATTACCCGGTTCTTAAATTAACCGCAAATAGTTTTAATAAATTTAACAATAATTGTCGTCAAATTTAGCATCGTTACGGAGCATATTTCAAATCTAAGAAACAATATTTTATTAAAAATAAAACACGCATTTACTTTGGTTGACGCGCCGTGACACCTCCAACACCAATCGGTAGCATTTACCAAAGATGGAGTGACTAGAGAAGATGGTTCATTGCGAACTTCCATTGTCTTTTCGAACGCTTTCGAAGCGCACCGAGTCACACCGTGGTATGAAGTCATAAGCAGCGGACGGCCAAATAGAGTACTGCAGGGAAGCACATGACTAGAGGATTTACAAACAACGAAGTTTAAAAAATAAAAGCTCTCTGTTTACATTGTTAGCCGACGAAAAAATTATTTACTTTAGTAAAAAAGCAAACTATAATAAACCGTGATTCATTTTTTGTATGAGTTTCCGTTTCCGTTTTATGTGAAAGACGTGCGAAGACGTGAGCAATTACGTCACTTCCTCCGGCATGGCTGCCTCCTAACCGCAAGGTGGACGCATCCTTCGTTTAATCCTTGGCCTGAAGCGGAAGTTAAGTCTGTTGCGTAAAATATGGGCTATTGGTGCGTCTTGTCCTATACAAAAAATATCGTTCTTCTTTGGCTTGCACGGTGGGTCGGGATGTTTTCTGCAATTCTGTGACGGATCATTGGGGGAAACAAACCTACTTAGGAGACGGTGTATTTTCGTTTCTAATGTAACTCGAGCGTAGTAGTAAATATCGATGTTTTCTCAAACCCTCGTCACATTCCCAAGCTGAAAATAACATATCGCTCAAGCGCTCGGTATTTTTTCAGCTCCGGCGTGAAAGTCAGGGATGAGAACATTATTTTGAAGAGCTAATAAGCAAAACCACACAAATCCACCAGTTCAGCAAAAAAGTACTTACAATAAACCGCAAGGAGTAACATTACAGTGACCACAGATCTTCACTAAGTGCAACAAGACTATGAAAGGCAACAATTGGAAAAAAATCCATTGTTTCAAGTTTCTGATAATTCGGGGATTTAGTTTGGATTCATGTGGTTTTGTTCAAAACATAATGGTTTTGTCACAAACACCATGTTAAAAACCTTTGGCCTTAGGGCTTCGGGCAGAAGACCAGGAGTGGTTAACGCTCGTTAAGTCCCTTGAAACCCTTTGTTAAAAACCTTTTATTTTTTCCATACTAGGCTATTGTATTACTACATTATTATTGTGGTTTTCATCAAACCAAATGGATGGGGGTGGAGGGGGCGACTGTCATCACCGGAACAGGGATTTATGTGGTTCTGTTTGCGACGTCGAAGCATTGGATTTGTGTGATTCTTCTCGAAATTCGTATTTTAGGATGCTTTCAGTTGATGAGATTTGATTGGATCTGAACGGATAATAGTTTAAAATGTGCACACACATCATCACTATCTTACTACGGTGTCACCCTCTTATTTTTGGAAAAGTGGATTCGTGTGGTTTTGCTTGTTAGCTATTCATTTATCGATTAATAAACTACGTGACATTACTGCTTAATGTTGGTACTGCTTTTCGGGCATTCCGTTCACATAATAATAATAATGTTTGTTGCTGAAGCAACAGGTCTGGCAAGGATCGTGGGGATCACTGACTGCCAGCCTAAAGAGGGGCAGCATTTAAGATGCGTGTAAAAATATTTGATAAAAAGAGAATGCGAAGGTGGCATGGTAAAAATTAAAACAAGATAAAATAATTTAAAAGCTTGCATATAGGTAAAAAATAGTTTTTAAAAAATGTTTAAATTGTAAAAAAAAAAAATTGCATGGCCAGTGAAAAGGTGGGATCGAATTAGGAAAGGTGCGTTAGGATTTCAACTGCCTTACCACCAAGGTTAGACCTGCCAGGGACACAAAGGTCCCCGATGATATCGCCAGTCGAACGGAAAAGGAGGAGAAGGGTGGATGGCCAATTGTCAAAAAACAAAATGAACAAAATAGGTAAAAAAAAATGTACAAAGCTTAAAAGTCTTTACATAAGTTGATCGTCACATTAAAAATAAAGCAATTATTAATAATAAAAGTAACGCAAATACCACAATAGTTGGTAGTTGACGTTATGGTTGTGAGACGCTGACACCGTACCAGTGCAAAA
>JAHWFP010083498.1:0-12269 GCA_023313725.1 Lithobius niger
GATTGTCCAAACAAGTAGCCCAAGCCTACGTTGATTTCGCGCATGCCGGCATTAGACTATAGTATATTTAATCGCAGCGAGCGCGGTAGCACGAACGAGAACGTAATTAGGGGGGGGGGTGTCATTTTCGTGAACAGCAAGCTTGATATACCGTAATTTGCAGATTTTTAGAAAAAAAACGAAAAGACATTTTTTTGAAAATGATGGTAATTTTTCCCCAAAATTAGGTGCAACACTCACGCTGCCACGCTCGCTGCGGTTAAACACAAAACATCAGGAACCACAACCAAAACCTGGTCCCCCCAGAGATAATTTTCGTTTACTAATGTTCTGATCGAAATCAGGTTTTCTTGTTTTGCTGTCATCTCGCAGTATGGCGTCGGCCTCACTATGGCTGTGAGGAGCAGTTTAACATGTTTTAATAATTCTTTTTAAAAATAAATAAGCCTTTGCGCAGATTTTCGTTATGAATTCCTGAACCAAAACGACAAAAGGATTCGACAGGTTGGTGAATTAAATCGATAGCGTGAAAAACAGTATTTCTAGATAATTACCTTATAAATTTCCGTAATTTTTGACGGATGATGGGGTAGCATACCATAAGACCTCTACTGATGCCACAATCGTCAAACGGGGCATTCGTAGGGGAAGGAGGCAGGACCTTTTAAGCTCTGTCCAAGTTCATCGACTTTCTTCGAGCTCACCATGTATGTCTTTAATTTTCCAAGGCCCCTCCATTCAGCCGTCAAGAAGGCCACGCACATTTGCAACAGTCACAATCTCTGTATTATAGTCGAATAAGGGAAATAAACTACAATTTCTGTCATGGCGTAACCTCCTTCAAGTGGCAACCAAATGACTCGAGAATCTTGACTTCAGTTTGATTCACGAGCACCCATAATAATACAAAGTGGGGTTTAGCAAAGCAACATTCGTTAGGTCTTGCTCTTCTTGCACCATCAACTCAGAATAGAGTAAGGCGTGGGGGGGGAGGTAATTTCCACTTTTATATAATATAAAAATAGATTGTGGTTGGGTTACGCCGACGACGCCAAAAGCCCTACAGGGTTATGTGAGGGTGGGGTTCACTTCTTGATAACAAATTCAGAAGTCGTCTGGTTTTCGGATAGGGCAATGTCTTAAATCATAAAGCAACTGCTGCTTGGCTTGCTCATTTGCGGTTGCAGAGCGGTTTGACCCTCGAAAAACCACTGATGGTCTGTTCTAATTTGTTATGGAAATGTGTGGGTGGATAAGTACGTTAAGTTGTGGTCATACGCGTTGTGGGAGGTTGCTATGTAACAGCTTTTAGCAAAATAGTCTAGGTTTTTACATTGATGTTTTTAAAATCTGTTGGCATTCCTAATCTCGAGTTATAGGACTTTTTTTTTTGCTTCAGCACAAAGCTGCAAGGATGCACACGTGGGTGACTGTCACTCCGTTTAGAACATTAGGACAACCTGAAAATCTCATTTAGACGAGAATAACGCAAAGTAGCTTGTATTTTGTTATAAGTCCCACGATCTGTGATAAACTCCAGAGGCTGTAAAAAGCTTCTTGACAGTACAAAATGCCTGTGCACTCTGCAGGCAAAGGGGCAGCCTCAATGAAAAGGCCTCTAATGATCGTTTTTTTTTTTAGGTTAGGTTAGGACTATTCACATGCGATAGTAACGTAAGACGTTTATTACGATCGTACACTTCGGGTTACCAGGCTGTTGTTACGGTTCATTATTAAGACACATGCTAGAGAGTCGCCCACCAAGATTCAACGCAATATTAATGTCCGTTTCTCCAGATAAAATATGCATTATGAAGGCGATTACGGAACACTTCTGTCTTTTACAGGGAAGAAAGGTTAGCTGTTTTCAGGCTACTGAGGAAAAATAACAACGCGAAAGACTTGGCTGCAACTTCGTTTGATCGGGATACTTTGGTCACCTGCCGAAATTAAGTCCTTGTTAGTGACAGAGATTAACATTTTCTTATTGAAATACAGGTGTGAATAACGTTGATATTTGCCTAGTTAGCTAGGCAAATTCCTAGGATCTTTTTACACGCCATCTATGTGAGTATCGTCGCAGGGTCTTGCTCTTCCCGAAAATGCCAGGGATGGCTGAGGTCAGACTCGAACCAGGGACCTCTTGCAAATGAGACAGTCGTACTAACCATCAGGCTACCTTGCCTCCTACAAATGGAATACTATTGTAAAAAAAAAAAAACAGTAGAACTGAATTTTCGGCTTTTTCATCTCGTAATTCTTAGAAAAAGGTGGCTGTTATAAACTTGGAGCAAAATGATGTGATATCCCCCTAAAACAAAGCTCTTCGGCCACAAGACGTCTTGATATCAAACACCAGGCTCTTTCCCCAAGATAATCCTATCCATTAAGACTTCAAATGTGAAATGAAACGCTTTAAAATTATGCAATAAGGAATTTTTAGATTTTTCATTTACCTGTGATTACTGGGTGGGATTCATTTGGTGAAAAACCTTGGCGTTTGACATCATGACTTCAAACGGCTGAAGAGCTTGGCAGCAAGCCGTAAGAAGTTTTGTTTTGGGGTGATTCAGTTTAACCATTCACATTCTAAATGCAAACTGGCTACCTGCTTGATACAATATGAGGTATGAACGACAGTTTCATGCAACTGAATAATTCCGCTGTAGCTGTAAGGGCGCGTTTATGCACCGACTCGTCTTTGCAGTCTCCCAGCTAGAATTTAATCGCGTTGGCAAAGGTGCCGTTGCCATGGTAACAGCGCTTCCTGGATTATCTCAGTTCCACATCGTAAGAGTAAATACGTGACAATAAGATAGAACTGATCCTGACGAAACTATTTTCCCAGTCGCTTCTGAACCCACATTATTAATTTTCTTTGCGAGACGACAGAGCTAAAACAGCAGCCATGTTGTAATTTCATATGATTCCTAACGTCTAGCAGCGAGAATGAGTCGATGCATAAACCAGCCCTAAAAGAGTGGATTGCTCCTCTGTACTGCTTGGTTAGAATTCTGATAGGCACTCAAGTCATTCGTACCGGTCTCACGTTGCGAATGCAGATCCTGGCATTCCCGCAGCCAATGGGCTCGTTTTAAACTAAAGAGGACTTAAACTGACATTCCACTGATTTTCCGTTGTTGCTTGTTACTGCACCGTTGCGTCCCCTAGTAAATAACCCCCGTTAGAGAATGGAAAACTAAAATATATGCTAAATAATTATACACTAAACAAAACATTACTTTTCAAACACCTTCAAATTAAAAATGATAAGAACTGGAAGGCAGAATAAAAAAAAACTGAAAGAACCAAAGTAGCGACATACTTATGGAAAGAGATGACAAGATTATGTTGTACTAAATATTTTAATGCCAAGTAACGTAAGGAACTTACATAAAATATCTACATAAAAAAGAGAAATTGAAAACTGGCTTTTAAATTATCAAAATTAAAATACACAAACGGTTTGTTACATAGTAATTTTTATGACTGAATATCTACTAACTCACGGGTTGTTAATTGCATACCGTATTTTTATTAAAAATTGTTACTATTTTAATGTACATAAAATTGATTTATATTTTTTTATCTTATGAGTACCTTTGGATGTATCTTTGTATGTTAACAAATTCAAATATTATTATTGTTTAATGCACGGTGGTGACGTCACGCCAACACATCCCCATGCTAAAAGTGTAGCCGTTATATACGGTTAATCTGAAAACCCACACACGTGACCGTGGGTTAATTTTGATAACCCACACTTTTTTGGATAATCTAACACATTTTTGGATAATCTAACACTTTTTCCGCGCTCTACACAACCACTGCTCTACCACGTGAGATACTTTGCAAAACTACCGTACACAACACAAATTCAACCAACATAAATAAGCACATTTGCAACCTGCGAAATTTATCGTACTAACACGAAAAAAAAAAACTTCGCGTAGGCTACTATGCTAGAACCGCACCCATGTAAGAATGGCCCAATCCGCCAACCTTTCGCTCCGACAGTACTAAAACTAGGCTACCGACACTTGTAAACACACCTAAATACACCTAAAAAAATACGATACTCAAGCGAACAGCACATTTGTAACCTGGCGACATTTTCCGCACTAACACGGAAAAAAAAAACCTCGCGTACGATGCTAGCCCCCTCCCCACCCCCATTCATGAATGAATAGCCGAATCCGACAACCTTTCGTTCCGACGGTACGATAGCCTCTGACACCTTCTAAAACACACCTAAAAACCTACGAGACTCAAGCGAATAGCGCATTTTATACGCTATATCTTATTTAAACAAATAAAGAAGAAAAAATACGGTTTTACCTTAAACACAAATGTCTGTGACTGGGACTGGGTATAGGGACGTCCTCGTGTACGTGAGAATTTCGCAGACAGGAAGTTTAAACCGGAAGTTTGAGTTCAGGAATTTACGCCATGTTTCACAAATAAAATTTTCAAATAAATTTTTTTTTTAATCTCAAATAACTAGATGTTGGCTCGACGTCACACCTTAGCATTAAAATACATATCCGTGAGCCGTTGTCGATTTAATGGTTATAATTGCTCTTGAGCTCGAACGGCTAGTCCACCATCTCGGGGCTGGAGGGAGACACCGGTGGGCTTCGCCCACTCGTGACTCCCTCCACCCCCTCGATAGTGGACTAGCCTTTTCTCGCTCGCTCGCAATTATAACCGTTAAATCGACAACGGCTCACGGATATCTACTACATAATGACAATGACAATGACAATGACAATGACAATGACATAATGACAATTTCAGTTTTGCATTATTTTTTAAGTTTTTTTAATTGTTTGATTTTTTAATATTAAAAAATAATTAATATTGTATACCGATAAGATACTTACGATCTTTTACTAAATAAGTTTTGTACAAAAATAGGTGCTTTAATTTAATTTTGTTTTGTGATAATGTTTACATTTAAACCTGCGTGATGTAGCTACATACAAACTCGTACAGTTCCGTACTTTCTTTATTGACATAAGTTTCTTGTATTATTATTATTATTATTTTATTATTATTACATATGAAGGAGAAGACTGGTGAAATAACAATGTGCAATAAACTATGTAAGAAACAAAATAAACAATGCAAATGTAAAACTATTAAAAAAGTTAACAGAGCCATATATTTGGGATTAGAATTAGAAAAACACTGGAAATTTTACGAACATATAAATAAAATCATTCTAAAAATCAGACGTGTGATACCAACAATGTATAAACTAAACGAAATACTTAATGAAAAAAACAAGAAAACAATTTTTGATGTATTAATCATGTCAAACATCAAATATGGAATTACAGTGTATGGAACAACGACTAACAGCATAATGGCACAACTTGAGAAAGTTACAAACAAGGCAATTAAAACATTATTTAAAGACAATAAACTAACACATAGTAAAGACATATACAAAAAGTTTAAAATATTGAATTTACAGCAAACATTAACTTGGAATATAATAAAAAAGAATTATTTTAAGAACATATATAAAGTTAAGACTAAAAGAACTGTAAGAGGCAATAATAAATGGCTAATAGAACCAAATTGGAATAATTCGTATGGGAGACGTGAAATGAAATACCAAATACCTTATCAATTTAATAAACTACCAGAACACCTATGGAACCTGAATAATCATAATGAAGTGGACAAGAACATTAAAAAGTGGATATTAGATCAATAATAAACAACCATATTAAATTTAAGATAACTAAATTACTGTACTAAATTTAATATATGAAATATGGAATTTAATAGGAATATATGTAAAAATGTATGACGCATGATTATAATTTAACATATACAAATAACGAAATGTGTTACTTGCTTGCACACACAAGTTCTTTGGAATTTCGTGCCTGTACCAACAACAACTTGTACAATAAAGCATGTTATTATTATTAAAAAGATAATTAAAGTACTCTTCGGTAAAAATAAATCCTTGGACGAATTATACATTTAAAACCATATTCTTAACATTAAGACGTTATTTGAATATCAAGTTATTACTAATCATTATTTCCACCCTGCATTTAAAACGCCAAAAAACAGAACCACCAGAAGTACTTGTGAATGGTTGCAAGTACCATCATGGCGAAATTCTTATGGACAAAGAACTATTGAATATATTATACCTGCTATTTTTAATCAAATTCCTGCTTCACTAAGAGAATTTAGCGGTTCCACAATTATGCGACGGGAAATTAAAAAGTGGCTACTTGCATTGAATTTTTAATTATAGCCTTTTATGTGAATGTGTAGTGGAACTTTTCATTGGCTCTTGGTTTTAATTACTGTCATTGCTATGATGATCACTTTTATAATTAATTTTTAATCATGGTTATAACTTTTATTGTATTTATTTTTTAGGTTGACTTGAAATAATGAATCTTTTAGGGAAACCTTGTCTCTTGCGCACTGTTAATAGATTTTCTTTTTCTGTGTATTTGAATTATTGGTACATTTTCACTCAATTTGGTTTTATTTATAGTAATTCGATTTTGTAAATATGTATTTCTGTATTATTGTCTATCAGAGAGCACATACAAACATCTAGTTTCGTGCTACATAATGGTAATACTAAATTTAAATTATTATTATTATTATTATTAATAATAAACCTTAAACCTTAAACAATCAAGATTTTAACATCATAGCCTTGTACAGAAAACCCTCCTCAAGTCGCCATATTTTTATAAAGGAACTTAAAAAAATTCTAAATGAAAAAGCCAATTTGAAAGATACAAACATAATTTTCCTAGAAGACTTAAATTTTAACACACTAACTGAGACACAAAATTTTTGCGAAAAAAAAGACATTGATAAATTCGAAAACTTAATTGCATACTATGGCTATAGCCAGCAAATCAATACAGCCACAAGAGAAGAACTAAGACAAAATAAAATTACAAAATCATGCATTGATCTCATTTTCACGAAATTAAACAATATCGATTGTAAAGGTTCCGTTATCACAATGAAACCAGCTGACCACTATTACATAGCAATAGAAATGTGGAGCAAAAATAAAAACAAACTTAAAGCAGTAAAAAAACAAAGCAGTAAATGACCTCGAATACATACTTCTAAACACTAATATTAATAAACAACTTAAACAACTTTTTTGAATCAATACAGTGATCCAAATACTGTATATACAAAAATTGAAGAAACAGTTGGTGGTATCTATGCTAAGAACACTGTACCCAGGAAAAAGTGTAAGCACACAAAAAAAGATGTGATGAGAAATGAATGGATGAATGCGGAACTGTTAAATATTATTAACCAAAAAAATAAATTATGGAACTGCATCAGGAATAGGAGTGCAGTATCACCAGCACAAATAAAGCTTTATAATGATGCTAAACGTGATGTTAAAAATAAAATCTCTGAACGTAAACAGGAATACTATAGTAAATTCTTCAAAATACATGAAAAAGATAGCAAAAAAGTTTGGGATAAAATAAACCTACTAACAGGGAAAAATACAAAGAAAACTTACATTGACGAGCATATAAAATTAAATTTTAAAGACAACATGAAGAATACCTGCGAAAATTTCTCTACTCATTTCGAGACACAAGTACCTAACTTAAAGAATAAGAACAATAAAAATAAACATATGAACATTAAAATGAAAAATAAAGCTAAGAATAACATCTGTACAGAAAAAAATTCAATGGGACTCTTGGAAGCAACACCATATGATGTTTTCTGCATTATTAATAAGATGAATTGTAAAAAATCAAGCGGCTATGATGGCTTCTTACTAGAACACTTCAAAGAAACAATAGAAAATACATGTGGCTTTATGACAACTTTGATAAACTGTATTATTAAAACTGAAATTTGGCCAGATAATTTAAAAAAGCAAATTATTAGACCAGTGTACAAAAAAGGCAAAACACAGGATCTAAATAATTACAGACCGATTGCCTTACTTCCTGTCTTAAATAAAATCATCGAAAAATTTTTTGCAACTAAAATTGAATGTTTTTTTAAAAAACATAATATACTAAATAAGCAACAATATGGTTACAAAAAAGGCATTGGAACTATTGATGCACTCAACTATATAAATAATAATATTAACAGAGCATTAAATGAAAGTAAATATGTAGGGCCACTCCTAATTGATTTAACAAAAGCTTTTGACACTCTAGAAAAAGACACCTTACTTGAGAAAATTTATAAACATGGAATAAGAGGGAAAATGTTCAATATTTTAAATAGCTACTTAACAGGTCGTAAATGCTGTGTAAAAATAGCAAACGAAACCAGTGACTGGAAAGACATTGTGTATGGTGTACCACAAGGATCAATACTTGGTCCCCTCTTATTTATTATATACATAAATGATATCACCGAAATTAATTGGAACTCAATACTTACACTTTATGCTGATGATATTTTTTTGTTATCAATACACAACAATTGCAAATGTATGATAAAAAATCTTCAAAATGACTATAACAACCTACGTGCGTATCTTCAGGACAATGACCTTATTCTAAACACAGACAAAACTTGCTTCCTGCCAATAACTACATCACACATGCAACCTGTTCATTATGAAATCACAACATGTAATCAATATTGTAATGAAGAAAACAAATGTCACTGCCAACCAGTTAAGAAAGTATCTAATGCAAGATACCTTGGTCTTGAATTAGACAAAAATTGGAAATTCGCATTACATATAAATAACTTAGTAAATCAAATAAGAAGAACTATTCCCACACTTTACAATCTAAAAGAATTACTAGGTGTAAAGAACAAAAAACAAATTTTTGAGGCACTAGTTATGTCGAAAGTTAATTACGGAATTACTATTTACGGTACAACCACAAAAAGTCTTTTCAACAAATACAAAGAATTGTTAATAAAACCTTAAAATTTTTATTTAAAGATGGAAAAAGAAACACTACAGTGGAGATCCATAAACAACTTGAAATTCTTGATGAAGAACAGTCAGTAATGTATAACATTCTCACAAAACAATATTACAGCTTGGAAAATAAGGTACAAATACATAGAACTGTAAGAAACAATAACAACTGGCTCATTGAACCACAATGGAGAAATACATACGGAAAAAGAGGTATGAACTATCTTGTACCACTGTTTTTTAATAAACTTCCAATCGAGATAAGAAATATTAAAAATTGGAATGATATGAAACAAAAAATTAAAAAATGGATCCTCAAACAGCGTAATTAACATATTGAAAATTTGATAAATTGTACCATTGTTTAGATTACACTTCATATGTACTAATCTCTAATTTACTATATAAACAAATAGCCTATAAATGATTTGTGGAAATATTGCTTGCACATACAAGTCCTTCTGGATTTCGTGCCTGTACAGGGTTACTACACAGTTTTCAACTGTTTCTGTACTTGTACTGAATAAAGCTATTATTATTATTATTATTATTATTATTATTATTATTATTAATATGAGGAATGTACAGGAGACAAATAAGACCAAACAAGTATCGATAAATACGAAAATACGATGGCATGTCAAGGTTTTGAAAAAAAGATAGAATCGCCAACAAGAGAAGACTTTATAACAAAAGGTAATCATAATCATATAATACTACAGAAATCATGCATTGATCACATTTTCGTAAAATTAAACAAAAGAAACTATGAAGCACAGGGTGGTATAAAACAAATTAAAATTGCAGATCACTATTTTACGACATGTTGGATATGGAAAAGAGAAGGGATTCATAATATAAATGAAAATAAAGGAAATTGTGAAGAGGAAATAAAAATTAAATACAACCAAAATAAAATAATCAAGAACCTACAACAGAAAAATTGGGAAGAATTAAAGGAAGAAATTGTCCAAATGAAATGTATAATGAAATCTATAGAGAAATAAAAACTATATATGAAAATAATTTAAAAAAAGGGAATACCCAAATAGGAAACAAATCAAAAATGAATAATAAAAACATAAGAAGAAAAGATTGGATTACACAAGAATTAGTTGAATTGATAGATAAGAAAAATAAGATGTGGAAAGTTCTAACAAGTAACAAAGAGAATAGTAATTCCGAAAAATTAAAACAATACAATGAATTGAAGTCAATAATAAACTTGGAAATAAAAAAAATGTAAACAAAATTACTATAAGACAAAAATAGAAAGAGCTAGAAAAGATAACAAAAAATTATGGGAAATAATTAAAGAGATTGGTGGAAAACGCAAATATAATAACGATACTGATAAAACATGAAAACTTTTAAAGGAATAAACTTACAAACGCTTACAAATGAATTTAATAACTTTGGAAATCAAGTACCAGAATTAAGAAATAAAGCTAAAACGAACATAAACATATACAAACAAAGTAAGTACTATAAAACAGTGTATAAAAAGAATAAACTTAAAAAGGTAAGACAACATAAAAATTCGATGTATGCGAGAGAACCAACACAAGAAGAAATAATAATGATTATAGAAAAATAAAAAAATACAAATGCAACAGGAATAGATGCCTTTAACACAACCAACTTCAAACAATCAAAGTACAATACAGCAAGGATGACATGCATACTCATAAATTGTATGATAGATAAAGAAATATGGCCTGACAAATTAAAAATACAAGTTTTAAGACCAATATATAAAAAAGGAGAGCAAACAAATAAAGATAACTATAGAGCAATCTCATTATTATCAATAATAGATAAAATAATAGAAACATACTTTTCAAATAGGATACGAGAATATTTAGAAAATTTTAAATTATTAAGCAATGTCACTATGGGTATATGAAAAATAAAAGCACAACTGAGCTATTAATACAAGTAACTGATATAATAACAAAAGCATTAAATGACAAGAAATATGTGGGAACAATACTGATTGACTTACAAAAAAGCATTTGATACGTTTGTTCATGTAAAGCTAATTAAAAAATGTGGAATTTTAGGATTAAGAGGAATGATTTTAGAAATATTAAAAACTTGACAAACAGAAAAGCAACATTAAAAATAAGTAATGAATATAGTGATTACAGAAATATTAACTTTGGTGTACCGCAAGGATCTGTCTTAGGCCCAATTCTGTTCTTAATATACGTAAATGATATAGAAGATTATATGAAAAATACATCAATATATATGTCTGCAGATGATACCATACTAATCTCCATAAATTATAATTACCATGATATGTTAAGAAATTTACAAAATGATTTTAATATGATAAATGGATGGCTAATAGAAAACGAATTATACATAAGCGAAGAAAAAACAATATATTTAGATATTGCAGTGCCAAAAATGAAAAACCACTAATTAAACAATATAGTAAATCACTCTGGAAATTGTACAGGACTGCATACAAATTTTAAAAAAAACAAATCTGCCATTCTACATGTAAGAGTATTGACATTAAAAAAAACAACAAAATATTTAGGAATGTATATAGATGACAAATGGGACTTTACAGAACATATAACTAACTTAATAATTAAACTAAGACAGAAATTACCTATCTTATATAAAGTAAAGAGCATACTAAATAAAAAAAATAAAAAAAATGTTGTACGATGCATGGGTAGAAGTAGTATAAGGTAAGGTATTGAAATATAAGGTTTCGCAACACAATATATTTTAATAATACTGCAGAAACTTCAAAATAAGGTAGCCTAGGTATTGTTTGGACAAGAAAACGAACATACAGGTGAGATTTAATATAAAAATAAATTACTAAAAATAGAAGATTTGAGAGATTATATAATTATAATAAAAAATTATTACAGTAACACTCATAAAGATCTCCATGATACAAAAAGCAAACAATTAAAAAAAAAAGACATCCAAAAAATTTCAATTGCCAGAATGGAATAATTGTTATCGAGTAAGAAATAGATCGTTTTATATACCTGACATTTTCAATAAACTAGACAGTGATATGTTATCATATGAAAGTATTATCAAACTTAAAACTAGGTTAAACGATTTATTAGTAGAAAAGTATAAAAGTATGAAATGATGAATGAAAATATGAAGAGTAATGAAGGAAATGATTTATAAAATGTCTAAGAAAAATATTTATCTTTTTTTGTTTTTTGTACTAATGTGTTAATTTATTATTTATGTAAGTTATTGTCGCTCACACAAGTTTCTTTGAAACTTCGAGCAATGTCATGCAATAAAATTATTTATTATTTATTTAATTTATTATTATTATTTTTATTGTAAT
>JAHWFP010083498.1:12369-23029 GCA_023313725.1 Lithobius niger
ATTTTTATTGTAATTATTATTATTATTATTATTATTATTTAGAGCGTAGCTCCGCTATGAAGACACTCGCACCACGCGAAAACCACAAGAACTATCCAAGCCTCACTTTGCATGCAGTAGCACGGGAGTCTGGACAAGATTTATTAAGAAAAAAACCCGGAATCGGACATGAGGTTGACGAACCATAAGGGTGACAAAATGGACCAATAATAGCAAGAGCCAAAATCCAAACAACAACGAGACGGCAAAGCCGTTTCTAATTGTTAAAGGCATCCGATTGTTAAAAGATTGATTGTTGAAAGATGGATTGTTGTTGGTTGTTGAATTCTCTTCTGGCCTCACTAGCAGACGTGTCTGTTAACTGTATGCAACTAAAAGCATATTTTGTAAGGTTGTCCCGATTACCGATTCAGAATGCCTCACATAATTCCTTACCGACATTTGCAATATCGGTAGAAATCGGAATCGGTATATAAAATGCAGAGAGAAAACAAACCAAATGAAATAAACCAAACCAAACCAAATAAACCAAATTGAAGATACTTTCATAGATACTTTCATATTTCGTCGGCCGATTTTGACGTCTGAATTACACTATTTTTAACGTTTTTTCACCACCTTTCCAATTACAAAGCAAATTTTTTAATGTTATTGGGGAATTTGCTATCGGTAATAGGGTCTGGATTTGGTATCGGTCAGTTTCGTTTAATGATCGGCTCGGATAGAAAAAAGGTGATAGGCCCAGCCTAAATATTTTTGTCATGTTGAGGTTAAATCCCAACACACTCGAAATTCAAATTGTAAAAATGTAAGGAAAAGGTGCAGGAATAAACAAAAACTAAAAGTTAATGGCTGAGTATCCACCATTCACAGAGAGAAAGATGCATCAATAACGTTTTTATGATTCTCTCCAGCTAAGTAGCTACCTACCTTCACCGCCTTTGCCTGGTGGAATGATGTCACTACTTTGAAAGGCCGACCCTTTTTAGCTAAACATCCAAACAGCAAAGAAAGCGGAGCCCGCTCCATTATGTTAACAGCGAAAATGACGACACCCTAATTATTATTATTAATGTTATTTATACCACGGCTGTGACGTCACGCTAACTAAACGCCAAGCTAAATTTCCGTTGGTTAAATCCCGTTAACCAACACCGGAAATGTGCGTCATCGCAGAAAGTGTGGGTTATCAAGTTAACTCACGCTTTTGCCGATAACCCACACTTTTCCCAATAACCCACACTTTTGACACTTCCGGATCACGCGACCGGGAATACACACCAACGACCAAATACATCGTGAAAAAAAAACATAACGCCATAAAAACGCCCAAAACTTAATTACTTAAAAGGAATGAAATCCCATCCCTGCAAACTCTTATACGTCTGGCCAATATCTAAGCCATTCACGCTGCGTTAACTCCCCCCTCCCTCCCTCCACAAACTAAAATGCAATGACCTTCATTCATACCGCTACCCGATTACCTAGTTTTTAAACAATTCTCAAACTACAAACGCTCAAAATGAATTACATACCTTCCCAGAATGTCATTCTATCCCTGCAGCCTTTTATCGAAGTTCTATCACTCCGAAAAGCTTCGAAAACACAAGCGACCTGGCTAGCGTGAAATACGGCGAAACGACGCTGCGTATCCTTCCTATCCACTCCCCCACAAACGAACGCAAACGACTTGTCGGTCTACCAACCACTCCACCCTCAGTAAACTAAAATGGAATGACCTTTAGTCTTTTTGAAAAATTTTTCACAAAACACAAACACGTTTAAATTAAATACGAGTTAGCTTGACGTCCCATCCGTGATATAAATATGTTATTTATTAAGAACTATTGGTTATCGATTTTTAAACCACGGCTGCGACGATTAGGCCGCTCGACATGCAAAATTTCGCAGCCGTGGTTTAAAAATCGATAACCAATAGTTTTTAACCAATAACTATTACTTAAACCATCTGTCTGACAATAACCAAGGACAGATAAAGAAACTGTGACAAGGCGAGCATGGTGTTCCCTATCATTTCATCCAACTCAATAGAAGGCCTACTATTTGTCTTAAGACGTGCCTATGATGTTAAACAGTACGAGTTCACATCAAGTTTGACCCCACGTGACCTGGAGGAGAGCAAAATGGGGGATGAGAGAGGCTTCGTCTTCATTTGTCATCTCGGTTTGAATAATATGATACTTAATATGGGATTCATAGAATAATTCATTATGATTGATGGCAATGGTCGAACCTTAAAGGTAACCGAATGATAAATAATAATTGCCTTTAATAATTGCTTTAAGATTATTAGTAAATGACAAATAATCTGCATGTTGGAGGGTTGCGGATTGTCAGCCGATCTACTCAAGTGAGCTGTCAAATATTTCCTTAATGGGGATTTACACACATCGTTTCCCACACGTCTGGAAACATATAAAGATCAATTTAAAATCGTTGCGTAAACATTTTGCGTACGGTAGGCCTAATCTTAAGAAAGAAGCTGAAATTAACAACATCGCATTGTCAAGTAAAATTCACAACCCAGTTATTTTCCTATTTATCTTTTTAACGATTTTTCCAAATAAAGCAATTAGGCCGAATCGATACAAAAAGGCAAAAATATGTGAAAAGAAAAAAGTTATTAATTTCCCATTGGGGTCAGTCTATTCGTGAACGCGACACTTAGGGACAAATGAACCAACCCTAAAATTGCATAAAATGCACTTATTTATTGATTTTTATTATATTTTTAAGGTTGCTTCGTGCATTTGGCTCCGTCATCGTGCTCGTGTGGATAAACCGGCTCAATTTTAAGCCTTGATGTAGGATAAAAAGACGACGTACAGATGAAAAAAGGAGTTTTAGATGAAAAAGTGGTCTTATAGTAAGGGGATTGCAGGAGCCCACGTTCAAAATTTAACCCACAGCCATTGAAGGAGACTGGTAATAAGACTGGCAGGAACTTGGCAAGTGTCATCGTCCCACCGTCCAGAACAACTTCAGACAACACACGATTTTCAGCACGTTCTTTTTGTGTGTAAGAGGCCTGGTAAATAGCTAGAAATCTTCTTAATTAATGCTGGAGAAAATCTCCTAAACATTCTTGTTTTCTCCACTAAAAACTGGCTTCTTTGTATGACAAACTGATTCGCTGCTTGTAATTAAAACAAATGTAGCAATCGCTTTTATTTTTGTTTTAGTTGAACTTGTGGTCAAAAACAAGAGGATGTCCTTTAACCCTTTACAGCTCATCGCCCCAACTAACGTGCATCGAGTGCTTTGTGAGGGGTCCCCGTGGGGCACCGCAGTGGTCAGCGTTCTCGTCTCCAAACCAAGTGAATGCTGGTTCGATTCCCGCGACTCACCCAACTATCGAATTAAAAAAAAATTCACCTAATTTGGCTTTAACCTGCGACACCAACAAAAGCCGTGCATAAATAAAGGAAGAAAACGGCGGTGTTACTAGTAGCAAAAAAAAGTGAGTCGGACTCATTTCAATATCCATCCCCAGAATGTAAACTAAACTAAACTTTTTTTGGGAGAAGGTTTGGGATACACAGTCTTGAAATATGTGTAGAATTATTGCCTGTGCCCAACTGGAAAAGGAAAAATTGGAAAGAGAGGCCAAAGAATTGAAAGGGGAGACCGAATTTGAAAGGAGAATTACAAAGACAAGCCAAATTAGTTAAGGGGAAGAGTAGAGAGGAAAGTCGAAACAGCAATGGAAAATCGGGAACAATAAAAGAACGCAGCTTAGTGACCTAGAGTTAAATAGACTGCATTCAGAATCTAGGCCTGTGTGGGAACAGAGCGAAATTAAATGATTTCAAACGGTACGATAAGCCAGAATTATGTCAGCCATTTAAGGAGAATAGTGAGAGAATTTTACAAGATTTAATTTCCAATAGAGGAGTTGAGCTACCGATTGTTGTCTTTACTAACGGGTAAAGCAAGAACATCACCAAGCACTTTAAGTAAAACCGACTTTTGCGTTGTATGAAGTCTGTGCGTTAACATTAAAATTCAGGTTTAATATCACAGAGTAATGCCCCATAAACAGTTTAGAGGGGCAAAGAAAAGTGAAAAGTAGTCGTACCTTGATTTCACTCTCACGTTGATGACATTACGGACAGAATGGGTCAAAGAGGTAAATTATTAGGGTTTTGATATGTTGCACCGATAGATTTTATTGAATATTTTCTAAAGAAGCTACCGAATCCAATGTGTAGTTTCCAGACCTAGTATAACGGACTCTGTATTAAAATCAGCAGCTTGGGCAGATGATTACTCAGAGAATAATCAGGAATTTAATTGTGATCTAGAATGGTAATCCCACATAAAACGATAAACGTGAAGTAGAGATCCGCACGTAACCTTTCCCGTTCTAAGGAGTCAATGCCTAATTTATTTAAACGTTCTTTGTAAGACAGCGAATAACATCCTGGGATAGATTTGGTGAAGCATCTCTGAACACTTTCAATGCGCTCAATATCACCCAACAGATGCGAAGACCAAACCTGGCTTGCTTACTTGTGTCTGTATGAGAAGGAGAGTGGAGGTAGTCTATCATATCTTCCACTTGTAAAATGTGGGTATTGAGAAGTTTTGAAGTAGTGGTAGTATGTTGAAGTACACGGTTTTCAAGCTTGGTTTTGAACTTTTTCATCGCCAGTTCCAAAACACCACCATTATCAAGTGAATAGTAATAATACTTCAAGCAAGGGGGGGTGAACACACAAATGGGGGTTCAAAACAGTGGGGATGGCAGCGGTAAAAATAGACAGCAAACTGATGATAGAAATCCCCACAGTGCTTACAATCAGAAAACAGCGCAGATCAGCGGTAAAAAGGGGCCACTGCAGGTGCATAGCAAACGCCAGTGTCACACCTGCGGGTCTGATCAACATTTAAAGATGGACCAATAACATAAAAATTACAGTGCGGGATGTGTGTGCTGACGTTGGTAAGCTGAAGATGGACACGCGCATCACAGGAAACAACGAAAATCATTTGATAAAACCACGTAAGGTAAATGGTCCGGAATCAGTACTTTTACTGGACACAGGCACTTTTCAGGACGTTGTGTAAAGTAAAAAATTGGCCCTGACAGTTACATAGGTGAGATTGTTCAGACCACAGTAATTTATGAGGCATGGTTGCATTCCTTTGGCTAAAGTTAGGTTGGAAAGGGGCACAGGGTGCACAGAGATGTGCACGGTTATCTGCAGAGTTTCTATACAATAACGGATACAAGTTACAGTCTGCTCTTATCAGATAAATCGTTTAGGGAATTGCAACATAATGGAACGAGCTTTGCTGGGAAAAATATCAAACTATCAAGGTCACCAGTGGCCTTGAGTAATGATGAGATTAGGTTTATAGAAATAGAAAGAGACGATAAACGGGGCATCCACCCACCCAAATCCCCAAGCGGCTGATATTAAGAGGAAGAAATACCACCATTACGCCAGTTGTTTTTTGCCGCATGAGGAAGGAAACCGGAGTAACCGGAGGAAACCCTCGTACTAGTGGTGGGAAACAACCAGAGAAAAACCCGTATAAACAGGGTGAGTCAAAAGTATCGACCCAGTAGAGTTTACAGCCGCATGAGTTTGGTTTAGCCACCAAACAACCATCGATCGTTGGTCACCACGGAGGGGGTCACATATTAAGATCATTAAGGGGTGCCCCCGACCCTGCCCCCTAAAGTAAATTTTCTACTTCCGGTTCCTGTAGGAATAGGGCATTGGTCCCAATTTGAGATATGTGCGGGCAGTTAATTCATGGTGAATGCAGAACACAGCATGTAAATCGGTCAACAATAGCATGAGCTATGACCAAAACACGTTAGTACACATGTTGGCTTCAGTGCATAAAATAATACCCTGTGTAGTTTTGTGAAATGGTTGGTGCATGCAATAAAGAGACGATGAACGAGGACATAGTAAACGTAAGGAAATTGATAAGGGTTCGGCTAGTACAAGTTTGTGCAAGTGTTTGTAGCACGTGTAACAAACTAGTGTTCGACCTTGAAGCTTGACATTTCAACAAATGTGCTGTCTGCATAAAAATGTACTGTCTACGTCAACTATGACTGGTGCCTCCCTTCCCGAAATTAGTGAGCAAGAAAGAAGACCTTTCTTAGACACTCAGGGGAATAGGTATTTAGATCAAGCATGGTTGCTCCCCACCCTGCCCTCCTTAAATAAATATTCCACTTCCGGTTCCTTTAGGTCGAATACCAGCAACTACATGCGTAACAAACATGTGCACAAACATGTCCTAGCCGTACACTTCTTTAACATCGTTACGTTTGTGATTCCTTACTGTAATTATTAAACGTAATCAACCAATTCACACAACGGCTCAGGGTATTAATTTAGGCACTGAAGCCAGCATTTGCACCAACGTGTTTTGGTCATAGCTCATGCTGTTGTTGACCGATTTACATGCTGTTTTCTGCATTCACCATGAATTAGCTGCCCGCACATATCTCAAATTGGGACCAATGCCCTATTGCTAAAGGAACCGGAAGTAGAAAATTTATTTAAGAGGGGCAGGGTCGGGGGCACCCCATAATGTGGTGACCAACGATCGATGGTTGTTTGGTGGCTAAACCAAATCATGTGGCTGTAAACTCTCCTGGGTCGATACTTTTGACTCACCCTGTAGGCTATAGGCTTCATTTCCCTTCACCAGGATCAAACCCAGGTCTTTAAGAAGCCAGAGATGTACAGTTGGGACCTGGAAGCCTATCGAATCTGACGCCCCAATGCTCGCAGCTATCCGTGCGGCGTGCACCCATAAACACTATAAATGTTGTTTCAAACTGAGCAACAAAAGTTCCTCTGCAGGATACCAAACTAATCAGACTGCCCAATAGCAAAATGGAAACAAAACTAAATAAGACAGGACTGACTAAATGGAATGATATGGATAAGCATTTAGATGAACGTACGACTTCAGTAGACATAACTGACGGTAAATAACAATGTAATGGAATGGCAGAGACCCCCAAAAGGCAGTAAGATCCCAAGAGGCCTGTTTGATAAAGAAAGAAAAACTAACACCTGCAAAAATACGGGAGGAAGAGTGATGAATTAAAGATCTGTTTTTGCAGGTCTTTTAGGGGTGACTCATAACGAATTGATGAAGGAGCAATTCAATGAAGAAAATTTGTGGGTTTTGTGTAGGCAGAACATAAAAGGGGGTGGGGCATCCAACATGTTTTAGAAAAAGGGGTTTGCTGTACAGGACTTGGGTTGCTAAAATGACAGGGAAAAGAGTTTCTGCAATTAGTTTTACCAACTACAGTAAGCTGGTTTCACTGGCTCATGAAAATCTCATTTTGAACATATGGTATAACAAAAAACCATAAAGAGGCTTGTGTAGGTTTATACAGGCCAGGCAGGTGTAAACAGGTAAAAAAACAGTGTACACGTCTGAAGTCTGTTCCAAAATAGAAAAGAACCAAAAAGGGTTAAGGCACCTATGGGTATGGGTGCCAGTGAGTATTTGAAATCTTACACGAAAATTTCTTTATACTTCTTTCCTGATTTGACTTCGGATCAGTTAAATTTTACCTTAAGCATCAAACGAGTTAGTTTTTGCTTTCTAATTTTGGTTCCGTTAGCAATTGTAAAATAATAATACTAATAATAATAATATAATTTTATAATAATGAATTTATTCCAGAATGATTGGAAGTTTACTTAAAAACTTGTGAGTCTACTATATATATACTAGACCATATATATATATATATATTAGCTTACTATCTTAAATATGTACATTATAAACATTAAGAATTAAATAAATACAGCAAAAGAAATGTGCAACGTGTATTCTTATTGTTAGTCACAACACTTTAAAATTCAGTTTGTTAGTTAATTAAATGCTACTCAACTTATATTTTAAATTTCTTTTAAGTTCTTCAAGGTTTTTTGAAACAATAACATTTAGTGTTTTTTTTTTTTTTTTGTTTTTTTTTGTTGTTGCTTTGTTGCCTTTGTTCGCTTCCTTCTTATTGAATTGCTACAGTCTGGTCTATCATGTGTACGGTATTTCACTGTCCAGCCAATTTTGTTTGCGAAAAACGGAACATTAGAAATGTGTTTTTGTGTTCATGTTCCACCCAAGCTTTGTCCCATATCTATTATTTGATGGCAACACACTAGCGTGTATCTAGATTTAGCATGTGTCATCTTAATGAGTTGTTGTTATCTCTTCCTTTGTTGAAAGGCTAGCACTAATTACTATAAAATAAACTAATCACCACTATTCTCACACAAACAAACAAGAATAGAGATTCCCACTGCGGACAATACACACACACAAAGAAAGAAAAACTACGATCTTAGTTTTATACATTAAATAAAATCAACAGGCAGCGTCGAAATAAATTTTACCATATTTCTTTTCGATAGGTTAATTAACATCGTCCTGATGAGTATCATCATCAAGTAAATATCATAAAGCTAAGTAGTTTCATACATAAGGCTTTTTTTCTTTAACATTCAGGTACATTATTTCATGTAACATTAATATAATGATAATAATAATACTAAATACCGTAACTATAATAAAAGGGCGTCATTATTAATTTCAATTACCACTCTTCGGGAGACCCCAAAGAGAGTGAAGGATTGTCTTTAAGAAACTAATGGCACCACAGCTGCACGCCAGCCATACGCAATCTGCAGTCATATCAGCCAACCAACTAAACCGCCGTTTTATGATCAGATTAACCCTAACAGTTTGAAGTTGACGCAGACACCCGCTAGGCGTCGTGCCATGCACGCTCCTGCAGATAGGCAACAGGATAATAGGAAAGAACGGATGCTGCAAGTTAGCACCCTTTACAACCGGACGATTCTCCCACGAAGTATAATGAAGAACATTAGATTGATGAGAGTGACAAACACCAATTAAATAATCACTGATGCAAACATATTTCCGTTGTCTTTTGGACTTAAATGTCAGACTGCCTGAGCGGGAATTGAACCCTCGATTTATCATTTATCGAGCCGATTAGACCTTACGTCCTGGTTATACAATCACCAAACGACATTGCGAAATACGGGTCTAAAATTTTAAACGTTAGGACTTAAATTCTCACCGACTAAGGATTCATCGAAACAAGATGTCACGAAACTTAACGTATAAGCTGGATGTTCAGGGTCGACTGTCACGCCAAACAGTAGTCTTTTTTTTTCTTTCTCAGATTAACTAGGGCGTTTTTTTTTGTCTCACAAAGCCATTCCCTAATGCTGGCTGTTCCTTCGTTATTAATTCCTAGCCTTTGTGATTTATCTACTACTAAGGTCTGCACTACTAATGTTAGTCTCCTACGTTACAGCGAAAATTTTGATACTTTAAAATATGTCCGCCAATTTTTAATATTTTTCAATTTAACACCAACGGATCAGAGTTGGAAATTGGACCTGAGTTGGAATCGCAAAACTATTTGGCTTCTCTTCTTGTTAGTATTTGGACATTTTTGTAGAACGCTCTCTATACAGAACAAACTATCACATTCAGATCCTTAATCCGTACGTGATGACAACTGAACAATTAGTAAGATCCTTAATTCTTAGAGGATGCATGTTTTATTTTGGAACAAATCCCTACTGGTTTTTACGCCCCATCAAGGACCAGTGGTCCGCCCGCCAAGTTCAATAATTGTCACACTTCATGATTGTTACTTCATTGTAAGAAAGTCATTGTTTAATTCGTGCATTGTTGTTGCATGTCCACTAGTTTTTAATTTATTTGTAAGTTTGTGAGCGAATGGCTTGGAGGCCTTATCGGCTCAATAAAATATCAATCAATCTAGCTTTAACAAAAACCAGAGCTGAGCGTATTTCACGATTGCGAGGGTAAAGGCCTATACGCGGCGAAACAGCTTGAAAATTGTTGAAAATGGGCAGTCTTTGTGCCCTGACAAGCAATTGTTGTATTTCAATCATGTGCATAAACTGTATCAATGTCATAAAATTGCGTGAAATTCGTTGATTTTAGCTGACTACTGACTGATTACTGACTAGGCCTACTTACTACTAACTACTAATTCCGCTCATATAAAATAAATTATGCAACAGATACGAATGAAATTTGGTATTCAACACTCTTTTAACTCCAATATGTGCCTTTTATGGTTTGACGATTGGGGAGGCATTAACTAAAAAGATTGCAATCATTTGTAATGCTATTTTTCCGTATGTTGGAAAAACGCCACTAGTGATCAAGCATTACTTGTTATTAGTGTTTCGAGTAACAATGCAAACGGACTGCCAGTAATAATCGGCAACACATCATTGTCGATAAAATGGAAACGCTACTTGTTTGTAGTAAGGTGCATGGCTTCGAGCCATTAAGCTTTTAATAAATCCGCAGTCCGCGGTACGTATTGTTGATGGTTGAATGCAAATCAGCAAACGCTTTAATTTATATGATTGAAGTCCTCATTCTAGCAAAACTAAAAAAAAAATTAACATCTCCGTTCGTATTCAATATTTTTCGATCAAACTTGGCCAGATGAGTAGATAAATGGGCAGTGGCAAAAATAAGATGCCACAAAAAAAAACTACAAAAGAAGTGATAGCTAAAATAAAACCCACAAGGGTGAAAGAATCCACCAAGTTTCAGCCAATCAAAG
>JAHWFP010083499.1:0-12143 GCA_023313725.1 Lithobius niger
GGTGTGGAGACGCCATGTCCGTGGGATGCCATGCCGGGCAGAATGGTAGTGGTTTGTATGTTATAGTTTAGCTTTTGAAAGTTCAGTTTAGGACCCCCATATTCTAAATTTTAGTTTAAATGTAAACGTAACTCACTAGCTGGGAGAAAATTATGGTGGTGACGCCTGTAGCGGCATCTTAGGTTCTCTCACCCCATAACGTCAGAGTGGTTATCTTACTAAAAACCAACTTTTCCAGTTTATTTTAAATGGGTTTTTAATGTAAACTAAATGACGGTTTGATCTTTGTGGAAGTCAAAAGAAACACACTGATGCCTAAGTGTAAAACTGCCGGGCTTTTTATGTCTTAGAACAATTTCTGCGGGAACTAAGGGAGGTGCATCTTTTTGTAATTGGAAAACTTAGAAACATAACTGTGGGTTAGACTTTAATCAGTTGCGGCTGTCAAGTCTTGTGGGTGTCTCCGGAAGCACCTAATATTACTTTGTCTCTTGTGAAAATTTAAACTTTTATTCAAACACAAGCGTTGTTTGTCTGAATTGTGAATTGCTACTTTGTAAATTCCAAACATGTTGCTTTTAATTCATTTTATTCAAAAGCTTTCAGAAGCAAACCTTAATGTAAAGTGTACTTTATTCTCTGTTGCATAAATAAAACCAGGAGTTTTAAGCTTCAGTCGTTTGCTAGATTGATTAATTGTCTTTTAGTGTAAGATATAAATATGTAGCCCATCATTTAATTTTAGCTAGTTAAACAGTTAAATCCACCGTTGGTGGCAGCGATACCGACAGTTTTAAGGTTAGGCCCCTTTAATTAGGACCGGCGCTCCATCTCCCATGCTGGGACAGTTGCCCATGCTGTGTTAATGAACGTAAAAAGTCGTCGTAAACACCATTGAACCTTAAGCTGAAACTGCACGTACACCAGGGAATCGGGGGCGTTACAAGCACCTAAGCCGTCGTAGCGTCCGCCGTTACAGTGTTTATTTTCATGTTTATTTTTTATAGCATCTCCATCCAAAACTCCGACTGTAACCAACCTCTAAAAACGAAAACAAACTAGCTTTCCTTCAATTAAATCATGCCTTGTAATTATCCGTTCGTTTCCCAAAGCCAAATGTTGATTCCGAATTTCACACTTCGTTTGCCCCCCCCCTCCTTCAATAGTTGCAATACGTAATATCGTAGTTTTATTTTTATAGGCCTAAAAATTCACGTTGTTATGAGTTCAAAACTCACTTGCACTTCCAAAGCCAGGCCTCTAACGCTCCCAAGTCAGCAATTCCCTTTGTCAATGCAGCTTCACCAATTCCTTGCCAATCAAAACACTGCATTCATTTTCCCTTCCAACCAGAGCGCTCAGCTACCCTGCCCGTCCGCGCCGTCCTACCTACTTCCGGTAGTGACAGCCCGGCCGGTTTTGGTCAGTCTCTCCTCCTCCAGATGTTCCCCTCTTCCCCACTCCACCCCTCCGTCGCTCTCCTACAGGATCCGCGCTAACCCTCTACCTGCCTGCCGAGCAGAAGGCATGAAAACCCAGACCCAGTAGAGTTTCGTGAGCACAGCTCAGGAATCTCAAAGCTAGAGGTAGCTACGCCGGTCGGGAGTGGAGATGCCGCGGTCTGCTTGTTGCCATGCCGGGCAAAGGTAGTTCGTTTGTATGTAACTTAGTTTAATTTGAAAGTTTATTTATGGACTCTAGAATTCAAAATTTATAGTTTAATTTTAAACATAACCTCTTAGCTTTGAATGTAAACTTATGGTGCGTTAAGCCAAACGGCATTTCGGACGTTAACGGCCATAACTTAAGGGTTCACGGTCCCTTACTAAAAACCAGCTTTATTTTTCACAGTTTCATTAATGTAACTTTAATGTAAACAAAGGCCGTCGGGTCAATTAGATTTGCAGAAGCATAGTACTTCATGGAGCGTACATCCCTTTTCTAATGTGAATTCCGAGGCGGACGGTTTGATCTTTTGGGTGTTCCCGTTTGAAACAAAACTGTAAAACCAGGTCTACTATTAAAAGTCAGCCGAGGCTGTTTGTAATTTAGAGGGCTCTTTTGCGAAATCCCCGTAGCTTACAACTCACTGTTTCTAATTTGAAATTGTTTTTGTGAACATAATTTTTGTTCAAGTTGAATTTAATGTAAATTCCCCCTGTCATTTATAAACTAAACTAAGTTGTAAATTTACCAAATGTAAAGTGCGATCTTTTTAACATGTTTGTTTAAAAATAAAACCAGGAGTTTTAAACGTCTGTTGGTTTATTCGTTCGTTGATTGCTAGAAGTTAGTATTTAGGACAATTCTCTTCAAATATAACATAGCTAGCCTTTTCCCACCTTGGTGGCAGCGTTACCCGCTATTTAATCAGTAGTTAGGTCTTAGATTAGGACTTCAATGCTCCATTCCCTACATCGGGACAGTAGCAGTTGTGCTGTTTAACCGAAAAAGTACGCGAAAGCAACACTGAGTGATAAATAGTAAGATCCAGTTACACCAGGCGTCCGGCGATGCTACAAGCACCTACTCTGTCGTAGCACCCGCCGTTACAGTTGTACAGTTGTTCCTTCAAACGGCCTCCCAAGCAAAAACCCTTTGCTCTGCCGACTTTTCCATGGTTCTCCAAGCCCTCCACCAATCAGACCGCCGTAGCGCTCCTCGGCGTCAGCGCTTAGGTCGCGAGAATCCTCCGTTTCTATAAAAAGCCCCAGGTCCCCTCATTAAATTTAGAAAATTTAATTTTTGGAAATCCCATTCAAAATTTTAGTTTTAAATTAACCTAACCTAAGCTTTGAGAATTATGGCAGGTGACGCCATTATCGGCATTCTTGGTCCCCCACCCCCATAACGTCAGGGTTCACGGTCCCGTCCTAAAAACCAGCTTTTCACGTAACCATGTTTACTATTAATTAACTTAATCTAAACACTAAATCTGAAAGATTGCTTATTTGCTGAAGCCGCGTACTTCAATGGTGGATACCCAAATAATGAGGAGTCTAACGGGTTTGTAGATTTGATTCTAAGTCACACTGGAAAACATAGTCTTAGACTATTTTGTGTAATTCCCGCGGTTTGCACTTAATAGAGGGTTCCCGAGTGTCCCACAAAACAATTTCTAATTGAAATTGTAAGTTACTCTTTGCATACAGCATGTAAGTTTGAGTTGAATTTAATGTAAATTCCTGTTGGATTTTTGTTGTAAAAATCACCGTGCTTTCATTTAAAGCTTTTCGTGTTTGACACTAGTTGAAACTAAATGTAATTGTTATATTTTCTGCCTTTTAATAAAACCAAGAGTTTTTAAAACGTCAGTGATTCTACTAGTACGATTAATTGCTAGAGTTAAATTATTTAAGAAAACCACTTGATATTTAAACTGAGGGCTGCAATTAACAACACCCACCTGGTGGCAGCGAATACTCCCCTTTAAGATTATCTAGTTAGCCTACGATTAAGACCAATGACTCTCTGTTACCCATACTGGGCCAGTAGTACATGTACTGTTTCCGCAAAAGTAAAAACACCAACCCAGACTAGAAATTTAAAGGTCAAAACCATCTTGATGTCGGCGAGGCTACAAGCACCTCAACAGTCGTAGCTTCAGCTGCTACAACTTGGTGGCAGTGGTGGGATGAACAGGTACTGTTCCTTCATACGTTTTCCCCCCCTGCCATGCTACTACAGTTGAACAATATTCTTCAATCTGTTAACCGCAACTTGGACGAAAGTTGAAAGAAAAAGATATCCGTGACTCCGTCAAAATAGTCACCCGAAAAAGACGCCTGCATTGCCACAAAAAATCAATGCCCCAAATGCCCCAGTAACAACGCCGTTCCTGGAGCCAGACGACTGGAACTGCAGCTCACATAGTGGACACCTGCCCAGCAGAGATGCCTGCATCAACCCGTAACCTGTGAGGAGAAGCCAGCCAAGCAAGGACACGGAGCTCCTGTGCAGACAACTGTGCCCTTGGATACTTCAACCATCGCCACAGTGTAGTGATCCAGAGATGTTCTACCACAACGCCAATGGAATTAGTGTCTTCAATCGACGGTGGGACAATTGACCGAAAGGGAATGACAGACCGCACAGCGATTGTGCAAACAGGGTAAGTGTGCATAGATATGCTTTGGCCTGCCAAGCCTAGTGTTGTAATTAAGAACATTTTATGTATTTTAAGTATTTATACACCAAAGCTAGGGGTCGTTAAAAAGTTTATCTATTGCTAAAACTTACTGGATTAGGATGAGAAGCGTTTAAATTCGTGCTCAGTTCTAACTTAAATGTGAATTAATTTTATGGCTGCACTTTAATTCCGTAATTCATTTATGCAGGCTGTATTTTTGAACGTAACGTTAAAATTTCGAAAATGGTTTCTTTTGACGAAATAGTTGAAGGTCTGAAGAACACGGATCACAAGAAGGCCTGTTTAGACTTAGGCTTAGCAGTAAGTGATTAAACAAATATCACTTAAAAGTTTACGTGATGTAGTTGACGATAATAAAATTTCAGTAACTGAACTTGCCGACACTCTAGAGAGTGCTATTGAAAAACGAGACTTAGCCATTCAGGCTAAGAAAGACACTGCTTTAAAGGAGAATGAGTTATTCATAAAAGCCAAAGAATTACAGTTAGAAGCTTTAAAGGTTGCTGACGCAGATAAACGTAGAGCACATGAACTTGCTTTAATTGATCAAGAGGCACAAATATGTGACCGTGAAGCGCAAATTAGAGAACGCTCTAGCGCTCAAGAGCTACAAAAGCTCAATAAGCAGATTGAATTAGTTAGGCTAAATAGTGCTAGGTCTGGCTACTCCAGTGCTACAGTAACCCCTACCTCACCGAGAAATACAGTGAGTAAACCAGGCAAAATAGCCGATGTTGTATGTTTAGTTAATAAATGGACGCCCAACTCAGAGATTAACAGTTTTCTTAAAATTTTTGAAAGAACGATGTTAACGCAGAAAATTCCCAAAGACGAATGGGTAATCGGTTTACAACCCCTCTTAGGGGAAGTGTTAATTAAGGTATGTGATCAGCTTCCAGATGCTGATATTCACGATTATGACATTGTTAAGACTAAACTTCTTGACAGGTTTATGCAAACTAAAGAGTCCGTACAAACCCAGTTTCGTTCCCTCGAGAAGGCACCGGAACAATTGTATCACGATTATGCGTTTGAACTGGAAACCTTGTTTCCCCGTTGGGTCTCACTAGCTAAAGTAAACAAGAGCTATGACCAACTTGTGAATTAAATTCTTCTCGAACAATTCACGAAAGCCAGCCCAATTGCATTATGCAAATGGCTCCCGACCAAATTAAAATTGGTACGTTAGCCGAGGCAGCAAAACTCTGTGCAATAAACAAATTGCAGTAGACGTTTCTTTGAAAACGAATAAGACAACCTAGTGTACAGCCATCTAGTAATACTTCTAAAGCATCATCTAACAACCGGGATGGTAACAGGAGTTATCAGACTATAGCTAAACCGGCTGGTACTGCAGCGCCCTAACCGTACTCCACTAGTGGGGATTCGGCCAACAGTAACAACAATGACACCTCAAACCGTGTGTTTGACAGGCCACGTATGCAAAGGGCTAACAATGGCATGTGCTTCTTTTGCAAAAGAGCCGGACATAGACGCATAAAATGTATATTACGTTTTGCCCAAGAACAAGCTGACGCAGCAGCAGCAAAGTGTAATTTCGTGAGCAACAATCCTCCCGAAATCGTCCTGTCAAAATATATTCATGAATGAACAGTAAATGGAACCAAGTGTTTAGTGCTCAGGGACACCAGTTCTACTCACGACGTGATTGATAGGAAACTTGTACATCCTGATCAATTCACGGGTGAATACACCCATTGTTCAAACGCTCTTACAGAGCAAACGACCGTTCATGCAATCTCCAAGATCGAAGTTCAAACCGCGTATGGGCCTTTAAAGACAGAGGCTTTGGTCTCAGACCACATGTGACCACACTTCCAAATTGTGACGGCGGATGCTACGACGGCTTAGGTACTTTTAACGTCCCCGGTTTCCTGGTTTGACACGGGGATTCAGCTTAAGGTGTTGCGGTGATTATAACGACTTTTACGGCATAAGCACAGCATGGGCTACAGTCCCAGCATGGGGGATGGAGCGTCGGGTCCTACTTAAAGGGGCCTAACCTTAATACTGATGGTATTCACTGCCACCACGAAGAAATTTAACTGTTTTTCAAGAGCTAAAATTAAAGATGGGCTACATATTTATTTTACACTTAAACAATTAATCAAATAGCAAACGAACTGAAGTTTAAAACTCCTGGTTTTATTTTAACAGGGAATGAAAAGCACACTTTACATTTTGTTTGCACGAAAGCTTTTGAAATAAAGTATTTAAAAGCAACAAGTTTGAATTTACATCTTAGTAATTCACACGATCTACAAAACAACACTTGAGTTTTCGAAATACAATCAATTAATTTTTCGAATAGAAAAAGCAATACTGAACGCTCGTTTGAGTCGTCTGCAAGACTGAACAGCCCAGGCAGGTTACAGTCTATCAAACAGTATGTTTCAAACACGCATGAAAGATCAACTATTTCACAGTTTTGTTTCTAAGTGATAGAACAGGGCCTTAAACCTCTCCGAGTTGCTGTTTGTAAGCCAACTCCTCAAATTATAAAAGCCGCGGCTACTTATAAAGTCCGTCTGGAGTAAATAATCAATGAATCCCACACGAAGATCAAACCGTCAGTTATTTGGATTAAAGTTACATTTAAAACAAATAAGAAAAAGTTTTGGTTTTTAGTAAGAGAACCACTCTAACGTTATGGGGTGAAAAAACCCACGCCGCTTAAGGCGTCACCACCATAATTTCCTCTAAGCTAGAAGTTATGTTTAAACCTTCAAACTATGAATTTAGACTTGGGGGGGGGTCCTAAATTAAACTTTCAAAAGCTACTATAAACATACTAACCACTGCCATTTTGCCGGGCATGGCATCCTACGGACGTGACGTCTCCACTCCAGACTGGCGCGACCCTTCCAGCTTGAGAGATCTGTGAGCTGTGCTAAGGATTCTGGGTTGAGGGGGGGCTTTTTATGCTATCGAGGAGGATTCTCGCAACCAAAGCGCGGACGCCCAGGAGAGCTGCGGGGGTCTGAATGGTGGAGGGCCAGGGGAACAATGGAAAATGGGAGGAGAAGTCAGTTGAACAAAGGGACTTGGTGCAGAGCCATTTGAAGGAGTAGGGACATGTAAAGATAGGCCAGTTTGAGTTACTCAAGTGTACTTTGGGAAAAGGCCTTTGATTTAAAATATTGACTGTTAAATAAATATTTACATGATTGCAACGTGAATAGGCTCTGGTTAAAGCTTAGTACTTTGACTTGGGTAATGCATACAGCATTACTATTAAATTTTACAAGCTTTAACTGAAAACTGCAGTGTTATACACCACAACTAGTTTTTGGAGGGGGGGGGGAAGTAAAAAGGGGGATTCGGAGATTTTAAGCACAGTTTGACTTTTGGATTGTTTTGGAACAGATCTTTTTAAGTATCTTTTGATTGGAATACTAGAACAAGCTAGCAGTAGCATTCGGTAGGTCTCAGTCGGGTATTAGAGGAGAACTAAAACAAACATACATACACTAAAATCCGTGTCCGGTAGAATGCCGATGTCTAATTACTTTGAACTAATGGCAGCGTTTCAGGCGGCAAAAGTTTATTATAAAAGGTTAAATAAATGGATAAATAATCTAGCTTAGTTGTATGCTAAAACGCATTAAGTTAATTGGAATACTTTAACGTTAAAGTTAAAAGACAAGTTTTGATCTTAGTGGCAATTTTTCATGAGGCTTGCGATCGTTCAAACACAATAAAAAATATCACACTCTAAATTGATGTCTGTACAAGAAATCGAGGTTAAATACCTTCGCAGAGGAAGCCCCTCCTATTCCACAACTAACCTAGTGTTCCACAACAAAGCCAGAGGTAGCTACGCCAGTCGGTAAAGGAGACGTCCCGTCCGAATGTTGCCATGCCGGGCAAAGGTAGTGGTTCGTATTAGACTAGTGTTAGTTTAGAAAATTTAATTTTTGAAAACCCCATTCGAAATTTTAGTTTTAAATTAACCTAACCTAAGCTTTGAGAATTATGGGAGGTGACACCATTATCGGCATTCTTGGTCCCCCACCCCCATAACGTCAGGTTTCACGGTCCCTTCCTAAAAACCAGCTTTTCACTTAACCGCGTTTATTATTAATTAACTTAATCTGAACACTAAATCTGAAAGATTGCTTATTTGCTGAAGCCGCGTACTTCAATGGTGGATACCCGAATAATGAGGAGTCTAACGGGTTTGTAGATTTGATTCTAAGTCGCACCTGGAAAACATAGTCTTAGACTATTTTGTGTAATTCCCGCGGTTTGCACTTAATAGAGGGTTCCCGAGTGTCCCACAAAATATTTTCTAATTGAAATTGTAAGTTACTCTTTGCATACAGCATGTAAAGTTTGAGTTGAATTTAATGTAAATTCCTGTTGCATTTTTGTTGTAAAAATCACCGTGCTTTCATTTAAAGCTTTTCTTGTTTGACATAGTTGAAACTAAACGTAATTGTTATTTATATTTTTCTGCCTTTTAATAAAACCAAGAGTTTTTAAAACGTCAGTGATTCTACTAGTACGATTAATTGCTAGAGTTAAATATTTAAGAAAACCACTTGATATTTAAACTCAGGGCTGCAATTAACAACACCCACCTGGTGGCAGCGAATACCCCCCTTTAAGCTTATTTAGTTAGCCTACGATTAGGACCAATGACTCTCTGTTACCCATACTGGGCCAGTAGTACATGTGTGCTGTTTCCGCAAAAGTAAAAACCGCTACCCAGACTAGGTCAAAACCATCTTGATTTCGGCGAGGTACAAGCACCTCGACAGTCGTAGCTTCGGCCGCTACACAAGGAACAAACTACTTTCTTTAAGATAATCCTGATTGATGCAATTATTGAAACGGAAATTTGGACTGATAACCTGAAAAAACAGATTATAAGACCTATTCACCAAAAAAATTAAAAAATTAATATTGTAATTACCGACCATTTGCATAACTTCCAACGCTTAATAAAATTATTGAAAAATACTTTGCAAATTGTTTTACAAATTCCTATATAAATTTAAACTTCAGTTTGGTTTTAGACAGGGAATTGGAACTTTGGATAGCCTGAGTATGATCAACAACAAAACTCTTAACGCATTTAATCACAGCAAACATGTAGGTATCATTGCAATCGACTTAAAAAAGGCATTTGACACGATCGACAAAAAAATTTTATTTAATAAACTTTCCAATATTAGTATCCGCAGAAAAATGTTGCATATTCTTGCAAACTATACGTACAATAGACAAAGCAGTGTGAAAATTGCAGATTCACAAAGTGACTGGAACATTATTGAATATGGTGTTCCACAAGGCTCCATGTTAGGCCCTCTATTGTTTATTATTTATATATAAACGATATCCAAGAAGAAAACTATCGATGTCAAATCTCTTTATATGCCGATGATATTCTTTTGATATCGGTTAGTAACAAACAAGAAGTTATGGTGACTAATCTTCAAAATGATTTAATGTCATAAATCCATTCCTATACAACAACGAATTATACATTAATAACGACAAAACAAACTTTATGCATGTAGCTACCTCACATACCGAAAAAAGCCTGTATTATCCGTTCACATAATGAAAATTGCATGTTTAACTCTTATTGTAACCGCTGTCCTAAAATCAATCAGGTTGCCTCGCTACGCTATTTACGAATTGAAATTGATGAAAACTGGAAATTTTATGCACATATCGAAAATTTAAAGAAAAAAATTCGAGGGATTATACCGATGCTATACAGAGCCAATAAAACATTTGGAATCGAAATTTAAAAAATAATCTATGAATTGTGGTTACTGTCACAGGTTCGCTATGCTTGCGTTATATTTGGTTCAACCACCGAAAACTACATTGAAAAATTACAAAAAACATTGAATAAAGCAACGAAAGCACTCTTTAGCTCAAAAGTTAAAATGTTGACCAAAAATATTCTTAAAAAATTTCAGCTACTTAACTTTGCTAAATTGTTCAAATAAATTGTTTAAAATTAAATGTAATAATCACAAACTTTTTTGATAACAATTATCAAAAAAGAACTACAAGAGTTGGAAGAAGTAATACATCATGGTTACAGGTTCCAACCTGGAGAAATTCCTATGGTAGAAGATGCCTTGAATATGTAGTACCCTCCTTTCTCAACCAATTACCATCTAAAATTCGATCGAAATTAACGAGAGGAAATATTAAAAAAATTGTTAAAAATTGGCTTCTAAATCAAGCATACTGAATAACTGTATTCTTCTAGAAATATGATAATGTTAAAAAATTCCGTATAACAACTACCATTACATGATTGTATGTATAAATGGCTTATATTCAGTGCACAAACAAGCCAGTTAGGCTTTGTGCATGCATGTTATGTGTATAATTACAACTGCTGAATAAATATAATTATATATTATTATTTTGATATTATTATATTCTTATTATTATTATTAAGTGAAAGAATGAAAAAATGCGTTCGTAAAAAGTGAGCAGAAAACAAACTGCACAATAACAAAGCAGAACTAAATAAGCAACATGAAGTGTGGAGAATGTGAAAACAAACTTGGTAACCAAAATGACAACGTTATATGAGGCAAATGTAAGACCAAATATCACTTCATTTGTGCTTAGCTATCACCCAAAACCTGGAATGCGAAAAGTGTAAAAAATAAAGAGGATTGGAAGTGCGTGCGATGTAGAATGAAAAGGACTTTATCAGAACAAGAAAAAGACGATCCAGACCCTCAAAACAGTACAGAAAGTAAAAACACCGTTATTCATCTTACTGTGAAACACTACAACGATTGAAAAATGTCACACGAGACTCACAAAAATGCACACTTTCACAACGAAGATAGTCCACTAACTGCCTTACCTTTAAGGTACCTGATGACGACTACAGTTAGCAGTTGAAAATTTGCAGTTAGTGGACTATCTTCGTTGTGAAAGTGTGCGTTTTTGTGAGTCTCGTGTGACATTTTTCAAGTGCAGAAAGTGATGACGAAAATGAAAAAGCAACAAAAGCAGAAGACCAAAATAAAAAAAGAAATGGAAGAAAAAAAAAGCTAGAAGGCAGACATACAGAATGTATAAAGATAGACAACCACTAGGAAGCGAAAGTGAAACTAGTTCAGAAATAAAGTGTCTTCCACAATTGTTGATAAGAATCGAAAAGAAAATGGACAAACTGATGGAAGCATATGATAATTATAAAATCACTAAAATACAAGAAGAACAAGCTGAGATTATAAAAATGTTAAATTACGTGAGCCAAGAACAAATAGACATGAAAAAAAAACAACCAAGAAATGCTGCAAAAAATCAAAGAAATGGATGACAGATTACAAAAACTAGAAAACAAAGAAGTTTAAGACACACAATTAGAAAAAAAATGCACGAATTATCGATGTCTGCACATGAAAAAGAACAATACGACAGTAGGGGGAAAAGACCTTTTGGCAGACTCGGACGCACGGACACCAAATCCAAGATGGCCACCCCCACTGGATACCTCCATTTTGTTTTCCACGATGGACGGCTGGGCGCCACCATTTTGTTTTCCAAGATGGCACCCCCACTGGACGACGCCATTTGTGTTTTCCAAGATGGCCACCCCCCACTGGGTGCCACCATCTTGGAAGGCATCAATCTGGATGGGGGAGGAAGGGGGGAGTGTTTCTTGATCAGGTCGAGGGAGTATTTTCCTCATCCCCCCACAGACCTCATCCCCCCCGGGTCAGCCTCACCCAACGGGCCACACCCGCCGGGCCTGACCCCCGGATTTCTTGTATCTCGATGACCCCCAAAAATCATAAATTGTGTAGAATTTACGCACATTTTCGTAATATTAACACGACTTTAATCCGAAGGGGCCTGACCCCTCCCAAAAAAAACCCACCCCACGGGCCTGACCCCTCCCCCCCCCCAGGCCTGACCCCCATCCCACGGCCTCACCCATCCGGATTTCTCGTATCACGAGGACCCCCAAAAATAATGA
>JAHWFP010083499.1:12243-34639 GCA_023313725.1 Lithobius niger
TGGTGGTGCCGCACCGCCCGGGCTGAGCCTAAACCCCCCCTCCTCTAACGTCTTAGCTCGTAGATGACTGTCCTTGACCAGAAGTGACCTCAACCAAGATGACCCATCAACGATCTTGATATGAAAGTACTATTTTCGCCCAGGACAGAGAATCAGACATGATGGCTGCCCGTTGACCTTTAACCCACTTTTTGGGGTTGAAGGAGTTATGAGACGAAAAATACAGAAGAGGTCGACTTGATTCGGAATTTTACCCCCTTTCATTTCGATCTCTACGACTTTTATCGTGGGAGTGATCGTTTAGGCCCCACGTAGACTACGCGGAAGGTACTTGGGAAGAAAAATAAATATGTGAAAAAATATTACATTCAGAGTTTAAATTCTTGGCTCTTAAAGCTGTGGGTCATTTTACTGACCTCTAGTTAGGAAACAGCATACTGCTGGAGTATGGTTGTTTTACCCTTCTTGGGGTAAGAGTCAAAAATGGCTCATATCTTGATGGGGTAAACTCAACCCTACTATGTGCAGTACGACTGTGTTTGCCCTTCTTAGGGTGTTAGTCAAGTCTGGTTAATTATCTTGATGTGCTAGGCTTAGATATTTTTTTGTTCGTTTTTGTACTTGAAAAGCGCCTCAATGGCCGTAATGCCTAAAATAATGATGCTAGAGCGAAACCAATTGAAATTTGGGCCCCATGCACAACACCCCACCCACCCTTGGCCTTAGCTATCAGCTGGCCCAGTCAAAAGTTACTTTGGTCCAAAAAAAAAGTTCCCGTTCCAATCAACAGTTGACCTCACCAAATAATTTTTTGGCTCACCCCCAAAAATTTATCTATCTTCAAATAGTCGTAACTTCTAAACTAACGGTCCTAGAGCGAAACAGTTTTGTAATTTGGCTTCCCCTCATGTAACCCTACGCATTGCTCGCTCTGGGAAGTGCCTGTTTTCTACCTCTCGAGCCCCACCTCCATGGGGGAAGAGGGTGAAGGAGCGGCAGAGAATACTGGAGGACCCCGGTTGCATGGGAGGATGAGAGAAGGGCGAGAAAGCGGCAGAACAGAAGCGGTCCTACAAGTTGGGGTCCCCCGGGGACCCCTCACAAGGCTTGCAGTGCGAGTTGGGACTTAGTTTTTTCACGTTTAGTCAGCTGTTACCTGCAGGCAACCGTATGCAACATGGGGTTAATTCCACCCCAATCCCTCCAAGGCCCCCCATATAAATTAATTTTTTGTTGCCCCAAACCTCCCAAATCCTTAGTACCCCTAACCACTCCTCCGAACTATTGCAGCCATGATGCGGCGGAGGGACTTAAGTAAACATCACTTTCTACGGTGGGGATAACCAGTATCACCGTCGCAGAAAGCGATATAGAAAACCAGTAGCAATACACCTAAAATTAATTTACAACTCTCGAAACACCCATTAACCAATAATTTAACACCAGTAACTCACAACAGGTAGGGGTTAAAAACGTGTACATAGTTCATGACTTTTGGCAGTCCCCTCCTAGATATTTGGGAATCGGCCTGGGAGGTGAGGTGCCACCATCTTGATTTTTTGGGGGGGTTAAGCCCCTTGGGGTTAGGGGTTAAAGTCGTGTAAATACTACGAAAATGTGTGTAAATTCTACACAATTCATGATTTTTGGTGGCCATTGAGATAAGAGAAATCCGGGGGTCAGGCCCAGAGGGTGAGGCCCGTGGGGTGGGGCTGACCCGGGGGGGGGTCTGTGGGGGATGACGAAAAAACTCCCTCGTACAGATCAACAAATGCTCCCCCCTCCCAGATTGACGCCATCCAAGATGGTGGCGCCCAATGGGGGTGGCCATCTTGGAAAACAAAAATGGTAGTGTCCAGTGGGGGCAGCCATCTTGGAAAACAAAATGGTGGCACCCAGTGGAGGCAGCCATCTTGGAAAACAAAATGGCGGCTCCCAGTGGGGGCGGCCATCTTGGAAAACAAAATTGCGGTGCCCAGTGGGGGCATCCATCTTGGATTTGGTGTCCGTGCGTCCGAGTCTGCCAACAGGCCTTTTCCCTCTACTTACGACAGAAACCGGAACATGGGAATTAATCAGCTAGGTTGGTTGCCACAAGTAAATATTTGAAGATATTGTTCAAAGAGTTGCTGAAAACTACAATATAAGATCATACAAGCCTGGACATATAGAAACAGCACATCGGATACCCAACAAAAACAAACACAAAAAAGTGCAATAATCACCCAATTCAAAAGCAGAGATTTGAGAGACATGTTACTTGAAAACAAAAAGAAGGTAATTACTAATGACGATAGATACAGAAATGGAGACAGAAGTAGAGAGTACTTAACAAAAATATGAGTCCATATTATAGAAATCTATTTTGGAAGACAAAAGAATATGCAAAGAACAATGACTACAAATATGTTTGGTTCTTGAGAGAAAAAATAATGATGAGAAGAAACGAAAACGTAACAGAAGTTAATATTATAAAATCCGAAGAAGACTTACAACCTGGAACAAATATTCCCGTATAAAAACAAAATATTTGCAACAAACAATGATGTCGCAAAAGAAATGGAAAGAGAAATTGGTAACTAGAGCAACTTTAAAATACCGTAAATCGCCTAATAAACGCCCTGGCTTTGTTACCGGCGCCCCCCTCCCGGCCCTCCAATCTTTTTTTTTTTAGTCAATTGTGAAATTAACTAAAAGCTTCAAACGTTTAAAGAAATCAACGTATTATCCCTTTGAATCTTGGTTGTTCTGCAGAAAAATTAACGAAAAGATTCCTAAATTTTATGAAATCAACATTTAATTCAACACGATTCATGGGAGCATTTGTAATAGCGTAAAAATCGGCAATATTAGGCCTATACGATCGATCATTGAAGTGCGTAATATGGATTCAGTCTAGTGAAAACGCTACACCTTTTTCTCATTTATTCTCAAATTTAGTTTATTAGATCGTCCTCCTTCCAATATCTAACATAATTCAAAGTTAAAACTAATTTTTAACCATCACATAACCTTAAAAACAGACACACGATTAAAGACCGGAAAACGCCAACCGTAGTAACGTCGTAACGGACGTGGTAGACCGGATGTTGCAAGCGCTTACACAGTCTTGACGCGTCCACCACTTCGCGTCCACTATTGGGCCTCCACGGGTCCAGACCTACGTGTCTATTTCCGCCGGAACTTCCGTCTTGGACGACAATATATAATTCTATGGTGATAAATGTCAACACACGCGCTTTCCCAGTGGTGAATCACGTTGTCTTGTTTTGAAGGTTTGTGTGTTGGAAGGTTAAAAATTAGTTTTAACTTTCAATTATGTTAGATATTGGAAGGAGGACGATCTAATAAACTAATTTTGAGAATAAATGGGAAAAAGGTAGGGATCGACCGGACCAGGTCCAGATCTTTTGGACCGGCCGGTTTTGGGTACACCGGCCACGACCGGACCGACTCCAATTTTCGGCTGCCGGTCATACGACCGGCAATTATCGCTGCAATCGATGCGCGATAAAAAAAAAATTAAATAAAGTATCTTCGTAATAAATTTTAGTTTGCAATAAACTTTAATATTATTTGAATATGAATTTGTGTTGATTTACCCCTTCAACCGGGAATATTTCGTTTGCTGCTTCGTATTGACAGAGCTACGATAGCGGCGTGGTTGTTGAACAGCGTCGCCATATTGGTTTCAATCTGGAGCTAATTCGCCATTCATTTAACGGTTTTCACACGTTCAACCGGAACACAACTGATGCCAAATAAAATTATAAATAATTAAATATATTTTCCTTCCTTAATTCGTTAGTTTGATTTGATTGAGATTAAATAAATTTAATATTTTTTTATGTGCGGTACTTCGATTGTATGGGACGCCAGTCAGTTCATAAGTTCGCGTCGCCAGCCTTTGTGTCAACGCGGAAGCACAATATTGAGCTAGTGTTGACCCCATACAAGGTTACTCAGTGATACGATCAAAACATGTGCATCGTGCTTGTCGAACTTTGTTATTTTCCCCCGCTATTTTGCTATTAATATGGCTCAAAATCAAAGAAAAAAACGATCCGTAAGCATTGTAAAGAGTTGTCCACAAAAAACAGCACAACATGAAAATTTGTCCGAAATCCAAAATCCATTTCTGATTCCGAAAAAAGTAGATCTATTTTCGAAAGTTTTAAAATAGAACTTTGAAAACAAAAATATTCAGCTTTTGCTCGGTGCATCATCGGTACTGTGCAACCGAAAGAATGTCGACTATTTTTTAAAATGTACGAAAAATAGGACGCACTTTTTCGGAATCAGAAATGGATTTTCTATTCAGAAAAATTGTTCCTTTTGCACGTTTATTAAAAAAATTTCCAAAATTTCAGGTTATGCGTTTTTGTGAACCACCTCGTGTGTCGAAGTTTTAGAACTTTAAACTTTATGGTCCTACTTGAAACCCCACTTACAGGCTATCTTTCATGAATCGAATCAAAATATCCTTTGTTAATTAACAGTGTAGCATACTTTTCTTGTGCAATGAAAATAAAAGTGTTTTGTGAAAATGTTTAACATGGTGCTTAAACTGTTTGACCTAGATTACTAGTACTGAAAGGTGGTTATAAAAAACACCGGTTAATGGATCTGGAACTGGTACCGGCTGCTGAAGGAACCGGGGCCGGTGGTACCGGCATGTAAGCAGTCCGGTCGATCCCTAGAAAAAGGTAAAGCGTTTTCACTAGACGGAGTCCATATTACGCACATCAATGATCGATCGCATAGGCCGACTTTTCTGCGATTGCAATAATGCTCCCGTGAATCGTGGTGATGTTTAGAAATTAATTAATTTTAACCTTGAATTAGGTTAGATATTGGAAGGAAGATGATCCAATACACTAAATTTGTGAATAAATGAGAATAAAATCAGTGTGTTAATGCTAGATTAAACCCAGATCACGCACATGAATAATCAACTTTTCCACGATGGATTTTGGCCTAAACGACCACGCAAAAACATACGTTCACGTCAGAAATTTTGTAATAGCCTTGTTAACACCCCCTCCGCTTTTTTATCGATTTAATTTTAGTCGCCCATGGGCATTTAATAGGCGATTTACGGTATTACACGTAAATATAAGAAGTTTAAGAAAAAACTGGGATATTATACTCGCAAGTGATAGAAATGAAAGTCAACTGGGATGTAATTGTATTAACAGAAGTTAATATAAAAAAGGATGAAACACCATACTATCAATGGAAGGGCTATAAAAATTATAACATAAGAGAAAAAACACTTCGAGGAGAAGGAATAATGGTGTACATAAAAACTAACTTAACTATTAGTGACGTAAAAGATTTCGAGATAACTGATAATGAAAGTTTACAAATTATGGTAACAAAAAACAAACTTTTAAGCTAATATGTATTTACAGAAGCCCAGAAACCAATAAAAAAAGTTCACACAAGATCTGAAAAAATATATTAAAACCACAAATAAAGGTAATAAAAATGAGAATGTAATCGTAATAGGAGACATTAATATTGATATACTGAAAAATATCGATAATATCGATAAACACAATCAGAGCAGCATTGATAAATACGAAAATATGATGGCAAGAGCGGGTTTTGAAAGTCTTAATGATTCTGCCACAAGAGAAGAAATAGTAGGTATTAATAAAATTAACACATTGCAAAAATCATGTATTGATCATATATATGTCAAATTAGGACAAAATTGCTGGAGGAAAAATAGTGATATATTAAAATAAAAATTGCAGATCATTATTTCACGGCATGTTGGCTTTGGGAAAAACAAAAAAATAATAAAGGTGGTAAAGAAGATACGCTCAAAGAAGATAAAAAGGAATATTCTATACATAATAACAAAAACATAACAGAATTGCAGACACAAAACTGGAATAGAATGCCCTAATGCAATGTGTACAGAGATCATAACAATAATAAAAAAATATATGATAAGAACACAAATACAAGAATATAACAAAGAGAAAAAACTAATAAAAATAAAAATATAGGAAGAAATAATTGGATAACACACGATCTCTTATATATGATCAATAAAAAAAACTTTTTATGGAGGGAAATAAAAAAACAAGAAAAGGGTGTAAGTAATGAGTTACTACTAAAATATCAAGAATTAAAGAATCATATTTAAAAAAAAAATTAGGAATGTCAACAGAATTATTATAAAACAAAATTAGAAGACTCCAATGATGGGCAAACAATGTGGGATGTAATAGATGAAATAAATGGCCAACAAAAAGACCAAAAAACAAATGACGATAAAGACAACAGAAACATTTAATGAAATAGAGCTACAAGATTTAAGAAACGAATTTAATGATAACTTTATAAATCAAAAGAAACGAAATAATTAAAGATTTATAAAACATGAAGGCAACAGGCATAGATGGGTTCAATACTGAAAATTTCAAAAAGTCAGAAGAAAACACATCAGTATTTATATGTAGATTAATAAATAGAATGATTGTAAAAGAAATATGGCCAGAACAGCTAAAAATACAAGTGCTGAGACCAATTTTTAAAAAAGAAGAAAAAAGATATAAAAATAATTACAGACCCATTTCGTTATTATCTATAAGATAAGATAATTGAACGATTTTTTTTTCGAATAAAATAACAGAATATTTAGACAAATTTAATTTGTTAAATAAAATACAGTACGGATATAAAAAAAAAAAAGTACAACGGACTTACTAGTACAAATAAATGAAATAATTACAAAAGCATTAGATGAAAAAAAAAATACATTGGAGTCGTACTTATCGACCTACAAAAAGCATTTGATACTTTAGACCAGGAAGTTTTAATGAAAAAATGTGAAAGACTTGGTTTACGAGGAAAAATATATAATGTAATTAAAAGTTATTTGACACACAGGAAAACAACAGTAAAAATTAATAATGGATATAGTACTAAAAATGATATAAAACACGGAATACCTCTAAGGTCAGTGTTAGGTCCATTATTATTTTTAATATATGTAAATGATGTAGATGAGTTTTTTGTTCATGTTCGCAGATGACACAATATTGTTATCCATAAACTCAAACCATACTGAAATGAATGAAAATCTACAAAAAGACTTTGATATGATCAACGGATAGCTAATAGAAAATGAATTATACATAAGCGAAGAAAAAAAAGTACAATTAGAAATAACAGTTCCGAAAATGAAAAATAAACACGCGATCAACTTAATAACGCACAGTGAACAATGCGAACTTATAAAAAATGGTATACACAAACAAAACTGCTCAAAAAGTTGTAGAAAAATTGATTTAAAGGATACTGCAAAATATTTAGGAATAGAAATTGACTCAAAATGGGATTTTAAAAACCATATAATGAAATTGATCATAAAAATTAGACAGATGAAACCAAAATTATTAGGGTTCGACCGAGTCCGGGTAAATACCCGACCCGGTACCGGGTAATGCTATTTTTGACCTGGCTCGGACTCGGTAAAAATTCGACCGAGTACAAACAGGGTAATAATTATTTGTTGAAAAAATTATTTTTATTTTCATAGTTTCATTTATACCGTCTGGATCCCCCTACAACTACTTGTACGCAATAGATATTCATAAATGTGCACAGAAAAACATCTGGTAAATTGCTTTAATAGTTTCGGAGAACCAATTTTTTTAATTACTGGCTGTAAACGAACTAAAATTGAAAATCTCCGTGTTGAGAAAACGTGTCCGTAAGTCAGCGATAGTTACCCTAAAAATCGTTGTTCCCACCTGATAAGCGATACTGTGAAGGTTTACAGGCTCCTTTTCCATTTAGTTGTACATCGCAGCTGCTGTTTTAGATTTTTTAATGATGTGAAACATCATCTTTCTCGTGATTTTCAACAACGAACTGAACATAAGCGCTCACGTGAAATCCGAAGCGCTCCATGGCAGCCATTGTAAAATCGCCCGTCAGCCAATGAGAGCGCGCCAAATCGGTTACGTGATGCCAACTGGTCAATGAGGAAACGCGATCTTCCAATTGCTTTGGAAATGCAGCTCGAGACCGCCAGAAACAGCCTCTTACATTCCATCTGATTGGCCAATGCCAAATGGACATCGAGAAAATGTGTTGAGAGACCCGGGTAGAGGGAAATTCCAACTTTTCAATGAACCCAAGATGGCGGCGCTCAGTCAAATGGTTTGATCGTTACCGCTGTCGAAAATCACCAGTTTTTTGTTCTTGAACTTCGGAAAAAGGAATGAACACCACATTTTTGCATTTAGTGAGACTGCACTCAACTTAAGTGCTTTTTATAAAAGTATAGACATTGTTAACAACGTTTTGGTTACAGAAATCGATGCACAACATATCGGGTAGCGATTTTCAGTTTTTCTCATGTCGATATTTTCGCCGAAAAATGCATTTTTCGACCCGCACTTCCCCATAAAAGTTTCGACGTATAGTAAGTGCGTCGTTACTCCACTTGGGCCACATCTTTGCTTAAAGGATTAAAGGCAATAAAGGCCTATTGTGAGACAAAGTAACCAAAATGCATTTTATTTTTCATTTCACTTTATTATTACAAAAATAAGAATTGGAAAAAAATAAGAATTGGAACAAAGAATTGCTGGTCAATTTAATTTTTGACTTCACTTTATTTAATAACGTAAAGTTTATAATTAAAAAATTTGGAAGACAAGAATTACTGGTATTTACAGTATTTTAAAGTTGTTTTTGTCCTTTTTTTTGCTTTCGTTCATTGTTATACTATGCGCAATACAAAACTGGACGAAAACAAAATGAAAATTACTAAAAATTACTAAAAGCAAAAAAAAAAAAAAGAACGAAATCAAAGTAAAAAAAAGCTGCATATTAAACATACAGCAAAAATTGAAATATACGACCCGGTTCTACTACTCGGACTCGGCTCGGTGGGTATTCATAATTACTCGGACTCGGCTCGGACTCGGTTTTTTGTTACCCGGTCGATCCCTAAAAATTATATAACGTAAAACATATTCTATGCAATAAAAAAAAAACATTCTCTATGAAGCATGGATAGGTAACATTCTGCGGTATGGAATCGAAATTTATGGCTTTGCTTCTGAATATATAATAATGAGACTGCAAAAAGTACAAAATAAATTAGTTAAGGTGTTATTTGGAAAAGAAGGTGAAAAAACAAATGATATCTTTATTCATAAAATACTAAAAATAAATGAATTAAGAGACTACAGCATAATACTTAAAAATTGTTACATAAAGTTTGCGTTTAAGAGTATCATCACAAAGATTTAAGTTGCCCTGTTGGAACAATGCATATGGTACAAGAAAAAAGTTTATTACATACCATACACATTCAACAAACTAGAAAAAAAATATGTTACATTTTCAAAGCAAACATGAATTAAAAAGTAAATTAATAGATGCACTTATAGTTATAAAACTTAATAAGACTAACACTACTAACACTACTAACAATTCATAAATTGTATATATTATACTTATTCATGTATGAATCTATTTATTAATCAAATATTGTATTATTTGATTAATAAAATATGTTATGTATATTACGTAATTATTGTAGCTCACACAAGTCATTATTTTAACTTCGAGCAATGTACGCAAAAAACTTATTATTATTATTATTACATATTGTTACATAAGAAGCATATGAAAAAATTGGAATTTGATGCAACAATTAATCCAAGATAGTATGGTGAACTGGGATATTATAATACTTACAGAGATTATTATAAAAAAATTGAAACAGAATTGTATAAGTTAGATGGCTACATACAAAAAATATTACAAGAGAAACAACTAAAAGAGGTGGAGGAATTAATCTTAATTAAGAAAGACTTTGAAATAAAGGACACAGACAAAAGTTGTGCAGATAATAACATACTTGAAATTGAATTGAATAAAAAATAATAATACAGATAGAATTAGATTAATAGCAGTAAATAAAAAACAAAGTTCAAATACAAAGGAATTTATAAAAAATATGAAAAACACTATTAAAAACAATAAAGAAAGTGCAACATATCAAATATTAATAGAAGATTTTAATATAGACATTTAGACTGATAGAGAGGATACAGAAGATAAATTTGAACAGAACCTAATTGAAAAATATGAAGACACAAGCAAAGTTAGTATTTGAAAAAAAAATTGAATCACCTACTAGAGAAGAAATAATAAGAAAAAGGTACAAACTACATTCAAAAATCTTGTATTGATCATATTTATATTAAGAATGACACTGGAGAAACTAGAGGAGGTGTCTTAACAGAACAAATTGTGGATCATTACTGCACAATGTGTTGGATGTGGAACTCTTACAAAAATAATAGTACAGATAAAAATAAAATGAAGAATGAAGATGAATTACATATTTACAAACATAAAAATATTATTAAGAAATGAATGAAATAAATTGGAATATGCTAGATACAAAGGAATGTCCAAATGAAATATATGAAGAAATGGTTAGTAAAATACATAATATTTATGCAAACAATAAATCAAAGGTAAAAACCAAAGCTTCATAATAATGCTGAAAAAAAAAGAGAAAAGAATGGATAACACATGATTTAGTTGAAAGAATTTATAAAAAAAATAAATTTTGGAACAAAAAAAGGAAATCACAAGACAGACGAAGAGATGATAAACAGATACAAGCGAGAGAAAAAGGAAATAAACTCAAAAATCAAAGAATGTAAACAAAATTATTATAATGAGAAATTAAGAAATTTGCAACTTAACAATAAATCAATTTGGGAAGTTATAAATGCGAAATGGGAAAACGAGATGCATTTACCCACGAAGTTTCAAGTCGATTATACTAGTGGTCGTGCTCTAATGCTCAAAATAATATTTTCGTTTGCCCATCACAACGTTATTTGCCAGTAACACTTGAGAGTCTGGTGTCTGGACTTTTCGTCCCGAACTGCCGGACGAGCCGTTTATTTTCACTGATTTCTTTTTTGAAAACATCAACAGACTACAGTTCTGATTACGCATACCTACATACGACAGTTATTTTTCGGCAGTTCTGACTGAGGACGATTCAGAATGGAACACGAAACCAGGTTAGGCTATAGAATGCTCTCGGGGATGAGATGCGTAGATACTGAGTTTGAAGTTCTCAACTATTCCCCACAACACCTTCCTTTCCACTCTTATTATTTCTCTAATTTTATTATCAGTACCGTGGGGGTGGATCTTGAGCAGAATAACAGGGCATCCCAAACCCCCACCAGTCAGAACTCATTGTCGTGTGCAGGTATGCGAAATCTGAACTGTAGTCTGTTGACTTTTTCAAAAAAGAAATTAGTGAAAATAAAAAGCTCCTGCCGGCAGTTCGGGATGAAAATTCCTGACACCAGCCTCGTAAGTCGGTGTTACTGGCAACGTTGTGTGAGCAAACAAAAATAGTACTTTGAGCGTTAGAGCATGACCACTAGTATAATCGACTTGAAACTTGGTGGGCAAACATCATTGTTGTTGGTAAAAACAATCTCAAGGTGTCTGTTTTTATTTTTGATTGGAGAATTATTTCCTAATATGTATATTTCGCTTGTGAGGATGCATCTTTTGAGATCAGACCACATCAGAGTTCATGACAGCCAATAAAAATGCTGAAATGAACTAAACAATGAGGAAACAGCCAATAAAAACGGCTCATATTAAATAAAGGGGGTAGCAATAGAAGGGGACAAGCGGCTGACAATGCGAACGGATGTGCCCAGTGACAATCAGTAACGAACGAAATATTGCTTCAATAATGCTGACTATTACAGCCGAGCTGAAAGTTGGTTGAGTAACAATCACCTTCGGGTTAATATCACGCTTGGTATCAAAACTTAATGCCCTTTTCGGCGAAGGAAAGCCCAGCTGAAACAATACGCAACAATGTAAAAACCCATTGTTGCCGGGAAAGCCCGCACTTTCATCTGAAGGCGGGAAAAGTGCGGGCATTCCCTAGGGAATGCCCGGGGTTTGAAAAGCAGCTTATTTTAACAAAACAAAACAAAAAACACGTTTGAAGTAGCAAAGCACTACATTAAATGCCGTTACATTTACAAAACATTACGTAATGATTGTAAAATGGTTAGTTTTTAATCACCAATGTTTGACCGGGTTTTCATTTGTAACACGCCGGCCTGATACATTTGCTACGACGTTCAAAATACCGATGATATTTGCTTGCATACCACGGCTACTTTTCTTGTACTGTTGTAAGGATTTCAAGTTATGGTGGCCAGTTGTTTGCACAATGAGCTGCTCTTCTACGTTTGGTTGATACAAAGTTGTTGCTGACACGAATGTTGTGACTGGCTTAACAAGTAAAACGGAAAAAAGAGAACGTTGATGAAGGGCTACCAAAAACATTTAAAGACATGGATTTTGTTAAATTATCAAATGATTTTAATAATAGTGTCTGTAGTCAAGTGCCAAATTTAAAAGAAAGTTTTAAAAATGAACACGAAGAATATAAAAAAGGTTTGTACAGTAGAAAGATAAAAAACAAGAAAAAGAAATACTTAAAGGAAGTTAAAAATACAATGTATATTGAAGATGCAAATGAAGTTGAAGTAATAAATATAATAAATAATCTAAAAATACCAAAGCAACAGGATTAGATAAAATACAAACAGAACATATAAAACAATCTAAATCTAACACAGCAAAAGCAATATGTAAATTGATAAATCCAATGATTGAAAAAGAAATACGGACAGACATGCTAAAAGTACAAATAATAAGACCGGTTGATAAAAAGGGAAATAAAGTAGACTTGAATAACTACAGACCAATAGCTTTACTATCTATAATAGATAAAATATTAGAAAAAATTTTGCAAATAAGAAACTTTCTAGAAAAAATAAACATTTTGTCAAAAAAACAATACGGAAACACATTAATAGAAATAAACGAAATTATCACAACAGCATTAAATGATGGGAAAAATGTAGGCGTAATTTTAGTGGATTTGCAGAAAGTGTGTGATACTTTAGATAAAAAAAAATTCTCTTAAATAAATGCCAAAAAATGGGACTGAAAGGAAAAATATACAATTTAATTAAGAGTTATTTAGATAACAGGAAAACACAAGTTCTAATATGTGGAAAAAGCAGTAGTCTTAACAACACTAAATTTGGAGTACCTCAAGGATCAGTTTTGGGACCACTGCTATACCTAAAATATACAAGTGATATTTCAGAAAATATAAAAAAAAAACACAAGTGTTACTGTTTGCAGATGATACAATAATGATTTCAATAAACAATAATTATGAAAATATGATTGAAAACCTACAATATGACTTTAATAAACTGAATGACTGGTTTATTGTAAATGAATTATTTATTAGCAATGAAAAAACTATACACATGGATACTGCGGTCCCTAAAACGAAGAAAAGTGAAGGATTATGGGTTATTAAACACTACGGAAATTGTACAAATTTAGAAATAAATCATGAAAATAAAAAATGCAATAAAGAGTGCATAAATTTTGGAAAAAAGACCAGTGCACGATATTTGGGAATGGAAATAGATTCAAATTGGAATTTCAAAGGACACATAATTCAAGTCATAACGAAAATAAGACAAATACTACCAAAAATCCATCTATTAAAAAATATATTAGATACTAAAAATAAAAATAAAATTATACGACGCATGCATAGGAAGTATCATACGGTACGGTATTGAATTGTATGGTTCTACATCAGACTGTTTAATAGAAAGAATGCAAAGGACTCAAAATAAAATGGTCAAAGTGTTGTTTAAAAAACACGAAGGAATAAACTTAGAATTACAGAACTTAGAGATTATATAGTAATAACAAATAATTATGCCTCAAATATGTATAAAAATAGCAGATTTAATGAAATAGATAACATCAGAATGAATAAGCCAATAAACACGGTACCAAAATAGAATAATATATACGGGAAAAGAAATAAAAAGTACTACGTACCAAATATTATATTTAATAAATTACCAAAAAACATGATGAATTAATTACCAGAATATTAATTAAAACGGAAATAAAAAGTTAAACTTACAAGAAAATAAACCCATTGTGAAGTGTTGAAATCTGAAATCTGAAGTCTAAAATCTTTAAAAAAAATTCTTAAAACTCAAAGCTTTTAATAACTATGATAAATTATATGTAAATTTTACTTTCAACATGATGTATATTTGTTCTCACACACGCTATTTTAATTAATAGCTTCGAGCATTACGGTTTATATTGTACATATATGTGTTGTAATGGAACAATGAAATTATTGTTATTATTAAACATCATACAATTAGTTTTTGTTTTCTATTAATGAAATGGCTGAAGCAGTGGTAAAAAAGTATCAAATAATTATTTTTAATAATCACACATCCTCACTAAAATATGCCATACGTATTATTCTCTTACCTAATTAACAAGTCTTCCGTGTGAGTAATTAGCCATACTTCCATCAGATTAGCATCAGCTCCAACGGATATCAGATGAACTGCATCCTTAGAAATTCCGTGATTACTTTGCACTTGGTTTGTATGGCTAGAAGTTTCTACAATGAAATGTTAACCTAGTAGTTCTCGAAACACCGGTATATACAAAGATTATTTTAATACAAAAATTATTATTATACTTTACCTATATCAGTACTACTATCTTGCCATGACTCGTCCAAAGCATCAAAACTACATGGTGTTGCATATAATGTACTACGAGCAATCTTTTGTTTTAAAACTGTAAAACAAACAAATGTATTAAGAACATTTAAAAAACTTGAAAATACTTTCTCACAACTTGTAACTAGCAGCTGCAACCAAGTACTACATTTCGCAATGGCTAACTAAGTCAGAAATGTCAGGGAGTGTCTAACGCACTGTGTCTGGAGCTGTTGCCCTTGTCACCACAACTCCCTAACATGGAGACTTACTTCTGATAAGTTTTCCTCTATATTATTCCCTTTCTGTGTTTAATTGTTCACTCCCAGGTAACCATTGTTATGGTATGCTATTGTTACCTTGCTATTGTTTTCTTTTGATTTTTGTATTCTGGCTTTAGCTCTTGGCCTGATAGTGACTACTCATGTTTGAGTAACTATATTTTCATGTATCTAACCCATTTGTAATAGGAGAAGCGGTATTGTCAGATTTTACCAAGATATATGATGTGCCCACCTATATAACCATCCCTCCGAGTAGAGATTCCTTGTGTTGTCATTCCTTAGAAGTTGGATTGTCCTGCCCCTTGGAATCCGGATATCCACGGGGCCTTTCCCTACCAAACATGGATGTCACTATAAGTTTTAACAGATCCCTTTTATTACCAGGTCATATTGTGTTGAACCAAATACCCTATTACGGTTTTCTTAAGGCCTAGGCGTCACTACTGTCAAATACCGATGGGCTCCCTGGAAACCATGTTTGGGCCCTAACTGTTTTACTTTGCCTTACCTGTCTGTTCCAAATTGAGACATGAATAATAAACCTGAGGAATAAGTACAGTCCCCTAAATAACTGTTTCTGGCTGTTCTTAATCAAGAACCTACCCTACTTTTTCATGCAACACGATCCACAGCAATTTTTTCCACCTCTGACTGTTTCCTAACGCATATTCCATCCTGGGGCCGAACCAGTCCCGGGACAATGTCCCCATAGGAATTGTCCGAAATTGCAGCTCGACCCCAGACACCCCAGCTTGTTGGGCTTTGTGATAGACCTTCACGAGGTTATTTACCTCATTTTCTGTCCGCAGGATGCATGACTGTTTGTCATTTCTGGTACCATAGATGGTTACATAACACGTTTGGATGTACAGTCACAGTCATAAAAAACGCCTCTCTTATTCGGAGAATCATTGCAACAATGGTCCTGAAGAGCAACAATGATTCTAAAGATTCATTGTTATGATGTTTGGCTAAGCAGATTCGCATTCGATACGGGTTCTATTGTTCTAAAGCAGTATTTCTCTGTAGATACTCTAGAATTTATGGTAATTAAATACGTGTAAGTGAATTCAATTTTATTGTTAACTTTAAACTAGTTTAGAACTTTAATAATATTTCAAAACTGCTTCAAACTTTTAATTTGAGCTATTTTAAAATTCGTATGGAAAACTTAATCTAAATTTTGGGTTTGGAAATACAAGGTTTTGAGGAGGGGGGGTGGAGAGAAGAAAAAGCAGGGGCATTAAAAATCTGAAGCATTCTTCAACTCTTTACTACAATCCAAATATTTGATTACCTCTCCTTCCAGTTTCAGGCTTACATTTCTGAATCGTGCGCGAAACTAGGAAAAATCGTCAGAAGTATATTAATTTTGAAAGTGACTAACTTAATTTTTAGTCTTCTGTACAGCCAAAACGTCTGGGAAGAATATGGCAACGACTTTGTCCGTCCGTCCGTTGACTTTTTCAGTGGTAGTCAAGTGGACTTTAAGCAAGTGGCTGCAGCGAATTCCTAGTCCCAACTGATCTTCTGTTAACTCCAGTCCATCATGATAGGGGCGCACACCTCTATCATACATTGCAAAAGCATTCTCTATTATAATATAATCTAAAAGTGGTAACCATCACAATTGCCAGTTTAAAATGTCCTAGCTTTTAAGCATTGTTTTAGATTTTAGGCGTAATTCTCAGCTTTCAAGCCTAATTTTTACCAGCCGTTTTAATTTCGTAAATAGCAGCTAACGGAGAATTGGGTTCGAGAGTAGGCCTATTAATCCATGCAACATGGTGTTGAGACTATTTTATATAAAGCTAATGTGTCGTTAACGAAATCCTTTTTTTTTTGCAGTTGCGTGTCTTCCTGTAGTGGTTAAATACGACGATCAAATGTTATTATTTCATTGAGTTACTTCGACAAAGCTTATTAGCTATAAGGAAGTAACGATGTTTTAATTCGCTGTGTTTTTTTTTAAAGTCCATTTGAACACCATTAAAATAGGCGACATACGGATGGACAAAGTTGTTGCCGTAGTCTTCCCTGCCGTTTCGGCTGTAAAGAAGTCTAAAAGCATGGCAAATTAAAACGTCGTTAATTCCTTATACATAATAGGCTTTATCAAGCTCAAAACCGGACTGGCTTCACGAAGCTAAAAACAGAAAGTATGTCTAGAGATCTCAGGTGAGAAAAGCTTGATTTTAAGATAATAGGTTTTCTCGACTTAAGGCAATGAAATAATAACATTTGATCCTCATTTAACCACAACAGGAAGACACCTACCTTAAAAAAAAAAAGGGATTTCGTTAACGACACACATCAGCTTCATTTAAAATACTCTCTACACCATGTCGCATGCATGAATAGGCCAACTCTTGAACCCAAGTCTCTGCTAGTTTCTAGTTAAACTAAAACTGCAGATTAAAAAAAATCAGACATAAAAGTTGAATGTTGGGCCTAAAATTACGTTGTCGAAATCTCGACACTGTGTTGCATAAATGAATAGGCATACTCTCGAACCCAATTTTCCGTTATCTAATATTTAACAAATTAAAACGACAGGTAAACACTAGGCCTAAAAGCTGACAATTTTGCCTAAACCTAAAAATATCCTAAAAGCTAACATAGTCGTTCACCGTTAATTGGGATGGTTACTATTTTTAGATAGTATAATAGAGTTGCTGTTGCAGTGCTTGATAGAGGTGTGCAACTCAACATTTTCATTGAAAAAGTGGCGGATGTGAACAGAAGACCGGTAGCGATTAGGCAGTCGCTGCAGCCGCTTATTGGGTGAGGTGCGCCCTCTAGATCGATCGCGTTGTCCGTGTATGCCTTTGGCCGGCTCTATTAAAACTTAAATTTCGAAGATTTCATGTCGTAGGCAATGCCTTAACAATAACTACATGTCGTAATATAAAACTGATACCTTCGAATTTATTTTGTGAATTAATATAGTTTTAGTAATACTTTCAAAAGTATTACTAAATTACTGTAGTACTGTACGTAATGAAATCATTAGTTGATATTTTTAAGTTGATTACAACATAAATTTACCGCAGTGGCCAGCAATCAATGTTAATAATCTTGGTAACGATTTTAACAAGCCCTTGCACTTTTCAATACAGCCAAGGCGTTAAAACGTCATACTCCGTGCCTCCAGTCCATCGTGGAAGCAAATAGCATAAAGAGACAGTTGGTAAGGGGGATGAGAAACAGTATCTAATACAACGTTTATGGAAGTAAGACTCGTATCGACCAGAAAATCTTAAATTTTACACTTATTTTACAATTCGATGTTTGCTCTCTTTATACCCTATTTTACCCTAAAACACGTCTATGTGTTAAATGGACGAGCAAAACAAGACCAGTAAATGCATCTATACAAAAAAAATTATCTCGAAAATTCTGAACAAAAATTGATAATCTGTACAAAGAAATAAATAATAAATAAATAAATACTTTTAATAAAAGAAACAATGGTACTACGACAGGCCTGTGTTCGTTTGTTTGGGAGTAACAACTGAAGGGCATGAATTAGTCTACAGAAGTTTTACAGAAAAATAACGTTTTCGTAAGAGTATTTAAATACCTCATTTAAGATGTTGACTGAGGAGAACCTTCTAAATTAGGTTCTTGCTCCAAAACTCTGAAAGAGCGTCAGTGAAGCACTGAAACAGGGGTTTATTTGTCAACTTGCCTCCAAAATGCTGGTTTTTTTTTAAAATAACCTTGGGTTACAAGTTTAAATCTGTTTAAATAGATCAGACATAATTATCCCAAATACAACAATAGAACAGTGTGATGATCTTTGTTCTGCGTCGAAATGATAGCACGCACAGAAGTATTGTTATCGTTCTAGTTTGTTAAAGGCAACAATTAGAACGTAAACCCCGATAAAACGAAAAATGGCGATTTTTTTTTACTGTGACTGTACATTGCCATTAGCATAGCAAGAAACCATGTTCGTGTTTGTTGCAGAGAACTTAACTTTATAGCAGTTACTATTTTGCCGGTTTCGTTAATGTTGTGCAACCTCCTTTAAGTAACAAATGTGTTTAGAGCCATTTTCGTTGCACAAATGTGATTTTGGTAGTCGTAATGTTTTATTTACAAACAGGTATTTTGGTTACAGTGCATTTTGATAAAGTTTTAATATTTAGTGGTTACTTTTGTGGGCTATTGCAATTTGTAATTTACACTTTTACCCAGTTATTTAGTTGCCTCAATCCCAGTTTGTTAATTGTGGATGTGCATGCTATTTAACGTCAAGGTATTGGTGAAAAATGGGTCAACTGTATGTCACAGCCAACTAACAGTCGCTGTATTGTACACAGTCAAACCGATTGTTGTCCGTCTGCTGCATACCATTTTAGCATTGTTAGCTACTGTCATTGTAATTCCCCCGTACTCCGTTGTAAAATCTATACTTTTTTCCCTTCCTCCGTACCTTTTGTATGCTCCGCCCAATTTAAGCGACGCGTCCTGTCGTAGCCCCGTTAGGCCTGTGTACCTGGCCGCCATGTTGAGTTCTAAACACAAGATCCAACAACACGTAAGTTAAATGCCTCTATGAACTATGATTATCTAACACAGAAGTATCATAACGAAGTGTGAATCCCGTAATTATATGCCGTATCTACATAATGCGATCCATGTGTATGTTTCTGACAATATTGAGCGCCCATACAGTTGCAACTATGTCCTCAACTTAATTCCAAGCGTCAAATTATGTCAAGTGTATCATGTTTCACCCGATTAGTACTCAACCGTATCCTTTTTCGTCATGTCTGGATTGTATTTTGGGAATTCCAGACACATAGAATAAACCAGACTTGTCGTACCCCTGAACTATTGTCTCACGACCTTGTCACGTTTTTCTGTATCGGTCCCGGCCTCTAAGCAGAAGTTAATGTAGGGAAAAACGTAATCTTCTGTCGTTCGTACTTAGTTTCTCCTTGTATTTTCGTGCTGTATCCGTTAGTCAAGCTCCATGTACAGTATAGGGGAACTGGTACGACATATTTCACCTAGTTGGCAATTACATATTAACTTTTTACCAACAAGACACTTCGTGTCATCGCCAGTACGTGGTTCTAGTTTAGCCTTTGTAAATGGTAATATTTGTAGCGGCGGACGCTACGACGGCTGAGGTGCTTGTAGCACCCCCGACATCATTGGTTGATGAGTATTCTTTGCATCAGGTTTCGTGGTCATTACGACTTTTTACGTTAATAAACACAGCATGGGCTACAGTCCCAGCTTGGGGGATGGAGCGTCGGTGTCCTATTATAGGCCTAACCTTAATGCTTCCGGTAATTACACTACCACCAACGGAGGATTATTTAACTGTTTAAACGAAGTATAAAAGCTAAAAGGGCTACATAATAGTTTACACTTAAAAACAATTAATCTGCTAGGAACGAACCTGAGGTTTAATAACTCTTGGTTTTTATTTTAAAACATCAGAAAATGAAAAATAAACACTTTTACATTAAAGTTCACTAGTTTTAGCTTTTGACAAGTTGGCAAAAACACTTGGCTTGAATTTACATTGGGAATTCACATTGGCACAAGAACAACAAAGTCTGTTCTTAAATACTTAATTTAGAATAGAAAAAGTATTTTTTTTCTTCGGTTCCAATCCCGGAATACCCAGCAAGCTGAACCGCGTCCGCTAAGTTGCAACTATATTTGACAACTGTAGTTTTTAAGTCGTCCAACAGTTATTTTTCCACGAGGATCAAACCGTCCCTTTGTTTACATTTAAGAAATGAACAAAGAATGAACTTGGCTTTTTAGGAAGAGATGCCTACTCTAACATTATGGTGGTAAAGACCAGCAATGCCGATTATGCTTACCAACCATAAAGACTCTAAACTAAAGGTTAATTTAAAGTTAGACTATAAATTTAGAATTGGGGGGGGTCCTAAACATAAACTTCTAAAGTTAAACTAGTTACTTACAACCACTACCATTTTGCCCGGCATGGCAATCCCAGACGTGACATCTCCACTCCCGACCGGCGTGACCCTTCTAGCTTAAGAGATCTGTGAGCTGTGCTGACTGAGCTGTAGAGGGAGGGCAACTGGGGCTTTTTATGCTAGAGCGTCGGATTTTGGTTGCAAATGCGTGGACGTTGAAGATAGCTGCGGGGGTCTGATTGGTGGAGGGCCAGGAGAACAATGGGAAAGTCGGTAGAGCAAAGGGATTTGGTGAAGGAGTTAAAGATAGGCCAATTTGAGTTTTCAACACTTAAACTTTGTGGATGACCTTTACGTTGGGAAATGGATACGGATTGTTTATTTACAAAATGCACATTGTGAATAGGCTCTGGTTAAAGCTTAGTACTATGGTTTGGGTAAAGAATAAATCCTTACTATTGAATTAAATAAGCTGTAACGGTAAACTGCAGTGTTATACACCACAACTAGGTGGGGGGAGGGGGGGAGGGCGATTCGAAGTTTTATGCACAGTTTGACTTTCGGATTACTTTGTGAACAGATCTTTATAAGTATCTTTTGTCTTAATTGAAGAACAAGCTAGTAGAAACATTCGGATGGGTCTAGTCAGGTTTTGGGTAGAGATTTAAGACAAAAATATTTAATTCGTGTCCGATGATTGCCGACGTCGAATTATTTCGGACTAATGGTAGCTTTCTGGGGGCAAAAGATTATTAAATAAAGTATAAAAATGGATATAATAAACTAAGCTGACGCATTAAGTTACTTTGGATAGTTAACTTTTAAGTTAAAAGACAGGTAACGAGATCGTTGTGGAGATTTTTCATAGAAGTTGCTGCAGTTCAACATAATAAAAAATACCACACTAAAATGGTTGTCTGTATCCACATGTATGTAAGGTTAAGTACCATAAATAGAAGCCCCTCCTAATCAAAACTAAGCTAGTGTCTTTGGGCTTTTTGCCCTAAAATAAAAGCAATAAAAATGAAAATACAAGAAACAAGTTTCGATAATGGAGGCCATGATGAAGTAGCGCTGCGGTAGTTTTGGAGTAGTTTTCAAATGGCGATAATGAAAATTCAGGATGGAATTCTTGAGATCGGGCTTCCCGAAGACTTAGATAATGTGTCTGGCTATTAAATGGTTCTAAGATGGGCCGTTTCTGTCCATTATTAAAAATCTGGCTGAGGATTAAAGACAGAGGTCTTTTTGCGTTATGGTGCGCTCAAGAAAAAAAAATTGTTCGTGGCAAAACGAAGTTTTTTCGGCCTGTCATTACACGCCCCCACACACAGGGTTTTATTCAGGGTTCCTTAGAACTCAGAATTAAAGCTAGAACAGAAGGGTTAGTGCATACAAGATATGCAAAAACCGCCAAAGCATGCAAAAAAAAAATTGATACAAAATAAATCACACTGTTTACAAAAATATTGACTTCGCCGTTTTGTATTTTTGGGGGACCAACGTTTTTGTGGCTTAGAAAATC
>JAHWFP010083500.1:0-23407 GCA_023313725.1 Lithobius niger
TAAACCCAGTAACTTAAAAACATGGTTTAACTGCTCTACTTCGTGCAAAATTGAATACTTTTGGGAATAAATTCTAGAGGTATACACGCCTTTAAACAATTAAAAGTAATTCAAAGGCTTTAAATTGAATTTCCTTCAGCTACAAAAAAGAATTATTTAGAGAACAGTCTCCGTGTGCACTGAAAGAAAGAACTTGCAGTTACGAGGTTTTGCGTGTAAATTACTGGGCGATAATTTTCAAGGTTTTAACACGTAAACATTTAGAAGACTTCTGATTCTTTGACTGACACAAGATTTTGCAGGTACACGGAGGACACCCAAAGCCACCGTTTGACGCCATAAACAAAAATCATGAAAAACGCAGTTAAGTGGTTTTGCAGTCTCAGCGACGTTATACTATACATCAAACTTAATCTGGGAATACACCAAAAGCGAATACATACATATATTTTTTGTGTGGTCAAGGCAAGCAGTCCATATAATGAATTTACTAAACCAATTCTAGAATATGCTCGTCAAGTTTGGTTGCCACACTTGGCTAGAGGCATCAACACGACGAGCCTGTCCAACGGTGGTACACCAAATTTTTACCCTGGTCTTAAAAACATGACTAGGCTACTCTGAATGTTTGCGTTTTTTAAAGCTTGATTCACATGAGTGACTATATGACAGCCTTTGCTTAATTTACGTAAACTTAAAGGGAACACTGGCCTTGATGGTGGTAACATTTTTGATGCCAGGTGAAACGTGCATAGAGGTCACTCTCGTAAACTGAGTGTTTTTAATTCGGTTCGTAGGACATTCGGATGAACTTATCCGCCTATAGGGTGGTGAATGTGTGAAATGCCCTAACATCTGACGCAGTGTTAGCACTTCTCTTCCGTTAGAAAGAAGATTCGCACAAACGGACTTATCCAATTTCGTTAGATGGAGCTCGGCTGCCCCTTTCATTTTCATAAAATGCCCTTTTTGTGCTTACACATACTGACGACGCTGCCGGGCAAAAAAAAAAAGGCGAAAAAAGAGGCAAAAAAAAAGGCATAAAAAGGGCAAAAAAAATCCTACGATACATGGGCATAAAAGGGTTAAAAAGGATAACAAGCAAAAAAAAAAAAAATGTCCAGTAAAACATGTCCTCTCTACTAATGGAGCTAATTCCAGCAGAATTTTCTTGTTTATGATTTTTGCTGTTGTTAATTTTCTAGGACTTCAGCCTATGGCTGGCCTCGCGAATTTAAACTTTTAAATTTAATTTCGGAGTTAGTGCAGCCAATGAGAATGCTTACCGTTTATGTAAAACCACGCACTAATCATTTTCTTTGGCTGCAGCAATCTGGCCGCGCGGCCAAGTCGCTCAGTGTGCGGGTGGCCTTAATGGCTACTTTATGGACCTTCCGTGTCCACTCGCTTACTGCTATAAACATTTTATTATTATTATTATTATTATTATTATTATTATTATTATAGGGCACCATGATTGGAATGCCTACTTTTTTGTCCTTTGGACTTGTAAGTCAAATTGCTGGATAGGGAGATGAAAGTAATAATGAAAAAAAAAATTTGCTGAGTCTTAAGCTTTTAAAGCAAAGTAATACTCATATAGATGAACGGGCTTAATTCTGCACTAGACGTTTTTAGAAGCAGAAAGGTGAAGCCTGGAAAAAAAAAAGTACCGCGGAAAAAAGCGTAGCAGCCATATTTATGTCACAGTAAAGGTTTCGTATTGTTTTGCTTACACTTCAAGAATTGAGACTTTGCTACAAGACTGACAGTCATAATACCCGAACGCTTCCATGAAATGGACCATTTGCACGAAACTCCTTTCTGGATATAATTTCCCGAGACTGAAGATCGATGGAAATTTACTGGAAGGTAGTTGAGTGCTAAAACACACAAATTATCAATATCAGAAAAGCACGAGTGGCATTTGGCTTAGAATTTTCGTGTTCTTTCCACGATGCTTATATGTAAAAGTGGTCATCGTGGCTGAGCAGAGAGAGAGCTCAGCTTGGTTGCTGGAGGTTTGCGAAGCTGGTCGAACCCCTGGAAAGGGGATCTTGGCAAAGTCCCCGCCAGGACTGCCTGCCAGAGTAACGTGAGAGGCTACCACGCTCCTTCAGGGGCTATGGGAACTACTCTGGCTAATTCTGGACAATCTTTCGGCTTCAACGATGATCGGAGGTTACCCGGTTCAAATCGCCGGCTTGGCTCCTCCATTTACCAGATATTTCTTCTTCTCAAAAAGTCTGGTAATGTTCAAAACTGAGCCGGTTCAGCCACACAAGCATTAAATTGCTTCGGCTGACTTAAGGCTAAAAAAAATTATGTAAAAAAAAAATAGATTAGACATCCATCGGAGTTTATTTTCGGGGTATTAACAGTCAATGTTTAACATAATATTTTGATGTCCTAGCGCTATCGATGTTTATGATGTTTTCGATTTTTACGTTTTCGAGAATTACGATTTTTCGATGTTTAGAATTTACGATGTTCTCCTCTATTTGGCGTAGCGATACTTGCCCCATCCATCGCATTTCGTCACCCAACCTGTAACTGCGTCTGCTTCGGTGTTAGTATTTCGAATTAAGTAGGCCTAAACCTCATTTTTATGCCGCTGATTCACCAACTTAATGATATTCTAATGAGAAGCATCTTCGTATTTCCGCAAAGTCCGACGATTCATGAAGTAAGGTCATTACCCTAATATGCACATAACTAAAGCTCTGTGTTAAGCTGTTCAATAAGTCCCGTCGTACAGCGGCATGCCAGACATTGCCCCTGCCTTTACTCAAAACTCACTTTCTTTAAAAAAAAAATGGGCCTTTTTGTGACGACATTCGCTGGTGGTGGTGTCTGACAAAGCGCTTAAATGCCTAAAAAAGGCATAAAAAGGATAAAGAAAGGTGTAAAAAAAAAAGGGGGGGAGCGAGTAAGTGTAAAAAGAATGAGAGCAAAGAAAAAAAAAAAATTTTCCAGAAAAAAAATTTACACTAAAACTTACTACGCCCTTTTCAGAAAGTAGGCCTGCCCTTTCAGGAATCCGTGTACGCTATACAGCAGTGACACGACGTAGTATTATTCTATATAACTCTGTGCTGGAGCCTTAATTGGTTAGCTGCAAGGGGCACTGCAGAGAGAAACAGAAGGGCGTCATACTGAAGCCGATGCTGTGAAGAGTGATTTCTTAGACCTAAAACGCGCTATTTTTGTTGTTGGAGAAAACAACGTTATTTTAAGCCTAAGAAATCCGCTCTTCCGTTGTTTTTCCCTCCATTTTTATGTAGTGCACCTTGTAGTTATGCCTTCCAAAACCCATCCTGGTGCCAATATGGCGGCAAATGTCACTGCTCTATACTGCACGATCATATAAATCAACGCCAGCTTCACTCGTTGACTTAACTTTTAACTCCCACGTGCACTTGCTGAAGTATATTTTTTCTGTGAATGTAAAGTATGGCGTAAATGGGCGCGCTTAGTGTTTGTTTTCGAAAGTTAAGTGTATTTGTGTTCAGATTCGGAATGTCCACGTTGTTTGCAGCAGCTATCAAAATAGTCCGTCTCGTTAAAAGAGAATTAGCCGAGGAGTTTGGGCGACTAAATTAGTAACCAAGTCCAACCAAGCAAACGCAATTAAAAATTCCGTGTTTTAAAAGTTTCGCGAAGAAGTAAGAGAGAAGGGCGGTACTAAATATTCCTTTTTATGCATGGATAAAGACTCCGTTCTAAGAATAAGGCTCCACAACTGGTGAAAAAAATGCCATTAAATTAGCTTTCTGCTAGTAACGAATGGTAAGAACCAACCTAAATTTATCCATGTTTACGATTTACCCCAGGCCTCGCTTTAGAATGTTTTTGCTCAGCTCAAATTGTTGCTCTCTGTAAGAGACTAGGCATACTTAGGCGCGGTTTGTTCTCTAATTAAATGTTGTGGAAAAATATAAGTCGGCAGAATCGTTGTACATATTTGGTGTACCTCATTAGCAATTCCGTGTTTTAAAAGTTTAACGAAGAACTAGGAAAGAACAAACCAAATTTATAGAGTTTGGGATTAGTCCCTGGCCTCACTTTAGATTTTTTTTTTTTTTTTGCACAGCTCAAATTGTTTAAGAGACTAGGTACTGACCTACCAGGGCGCAGTTTTCCTTTAAGTAAATATTGCGGAAAAATAATTCTGTAGAATCATTGTACATATTTGGGATATTTTTGTTTCTGTTTTCACCAATTTTCTAAATTTCCCCAAAAGGTGATTAAAAGAAAAAAAAAAAAACCCGTCCGTTCCTGTATACTAAAGTGACGTATAATAAGAAGTATTGTTAAGGAAGGAATCTAGACACACGCTAGTGTGTCCCCGCCAAGTAACAGTAGATCGTCCGATTGTAGACATCCGATTGTTAAAAAATAATTGTTGATGAAAAAAAGGCGGCCGCACTAGCAGCCTGTGTCTTTTATTAACTGAAACCAACTTATACCTGCTTTCAGCATACTGGTGTAAATTCCCCATGCGGTAGAAATGTTTGCAAATCGTTTGAATCAAGTGTTTTGGGTCCAGTAACGAAGAAACCGTCAACACGAAAACGTGGAAAAGTGTCCTTCATGGAGAAAAAGTGCCCTCAATAACGTTTACTAAGAGACGGAGTATCTTTTATTGCAAAGGTTTGGTCGGTTTTTTGTTATGGTACATGAATGCAAACTAAATTATCTGCCCCACGACGATAAAAGGGACAATTATGTGTTCGTGAACACCATGGTAACTATAAGTGATTGAATGATTAGCGTTAACCGACGAAAGGTGAAGGGAGCAGGGATGCGCGAAAGAAGCGAACGAAAATCAGCGTCAAACCGTGTCAATTTCGCTGACGTAGCGGCTAATTGGGCCACGGCAAATGAGCAAATTTAAAGACACTGAATTCCTCCAGACAGAAAAGGTAAAGGGGACGATTAAACCGTCTGATCCTTCGTTCGTTCACAGTTCTATGAAAGTTGTGATATCCACCCAAAACCATATCTGGTATAAAAAAAGCGGCCAAGTTTCAAAAAAGGATCGGCCTTTCAAAGTAGTTATATCATTCAACCAGAGAAAGGCCGCCAAGGTTAGTCCTGTTAGCAAGTTAATCGCACCTAATAATACTTTGGGCGTTAAATGAAAACTTGAAGATTGCTACCACCAGTTGCAATGTTCTAGTTTTCATTTAACTTTCGAACTATTAGTAGGTGCGATTAACTTGGCTAACAGGATTAACCTTGGCGGCCTTTCCCTGGTTGAATGACATCACTACTTTGAAGGGCCGACCCTTTTTTGAAACTTGGCGGCTTTTCTTGTACCGCAGTTATGGTTTTGGGTGGGTCAAGTTTTACTAAAAGCGAGGATTGCACAACGAGTTCACTTCACATCCTGAATCCTCAGCTATAGGCCCTAACACCCCGAGAGCTTGTATGAAACCGATAGTTTGCGTATTATAGCACAAAATCCTTACCACGAAATTTGTTGGAAAGGAGTCGAGGGCTAAAATGCATAAACTACAGATTTCATAAAAGTACGAGTGGCATTTTGAGGGCGTCGGACGAACGTCTAACTGGAAAATCGTCTAATGGGATAATTGTCTAATATCTGCATAAATAAAAAAATCTGGAAAATCGTCTAAACGGAATATCGTATAATGAAAAATCATCTAAACGGAATATCGTATAATGAAAAATCATCTAAACAGAATATCGTATAAAGTCTAACTGCGGTTTCTGATGTTATGTGTATAGCCGCAGCGAACGCAGCAGCGCGAGCGTGGCAGGGATATTAGACGATTTTCCATTATACGAATTTCCAGTTAGACGATTTTCCGTTATACGAATTTCCTGTTAGACGACTTTCCATTATACTGTTATACGGTATACGTTCTTCCAGTTATGCGATTTTCCAGTTAGACGATTATCCCACGCTCCGCATTTTGTGTGGAAATTGTGTTTTCTTAGCGCAAAACGATTCTCGAAAGTAAGTTAGATTTACGACCTCGATTTATAATGTTTAGTATTACGATGTTGAGATTGTTTTCTCTATTTGGCATGACGATGCTAGCCTGCATCGCATTTCGTAATCAAACCAGTAACTTCGTTTGCTTCAGCGTTGGTAGTTCGTATTAAGTAGGCCTAAACCTCATTTTTATGCCGCTCGTGACGAGAAGCCTTCGTGGTTCCATAAAAGTTCGTTGATTCACAAAAAAATGATGTCACTGCGCTAATATGGACACAACGAGAAGGAAAGCAAACAGCTTCCTCTATGCGAGATATACTTACTGTTTAGATCTTTGGTTTGTGTGCTGATGACCATTCCGTGACGAGTAAAGCTTTACTTTATATAATTACCGAGTAGACAAGTGTGGTCTTTTCAATGCAAGTCGAGCGTGGTGCTCGTTTGGCGGAGAAAAGACAAAAATTCTTAGCGACAACACCATGATTACCCAGCGCCCAAACACAAGTCCGCAGTTTATCTGAAGACCTGTTTTTTTTTTTTTTATTGCTGAAGGTTGCAGCATGAAGAATGAAATAAGGCTAGCTGTAGCACCTTAGAAACAGCATTTCCGACAATTTTCTTCGTCGTGATTTTTAACTATACTAAAGGGAACTCAAAAACATAAAACTACAATATCTGCAGATATCAGGAGTGTACATTTTCGTGCCCATAAAGTGTCACCTGAGCTCAATCGACAGTTCCGGAGCACAAACTACACCATTACGGCCTCTTAATTCTAGCCATGGTTTGCCCATCAATTAATTTTAATTCCACTATAGACGCATCCTGAGGCAGGATATACACACCAAACGATCTGCCTACTAAGCTATCATCACGTGAAAGTCAGCCCCTTTTTAAAATCCATTTTAAGGTGGATTTCTGAATTTTTTAGTATCATGGGCACATAAATGTGACTCACGCGGGAGTATCCATGCTGAGAATTTCACAAGGCCGTCTGAGAGAGAAACAGCAGGTTTCAGCTCTTGGTGTCTCAGCTTTCACCGTCTTTAAGGCCGTCAGAGTTCAAGTAATTCCAACTTCACAGACTGTAAAGTTCCAATTAAGTGAGATTTCATAGTCCTGGTAAGGACTTCGTGAATATCTGCTGGGCAAATTCAACTCTATAAATGTCCTGCACCAAGTAAGGCGACCAAACCGGACTTGCATATTCCAGGATATGATGCACAAAAACTTTGAAAGCTCAAACTTTGGTTTTAAGGTCGCAAGCAGAATAACAGCGGTTTATGATAGCTAAGTGTTTAAATGCTGTTGCAGTGATTTGGAAACAATGATGACTAAACTTTAAGTCCCATATGTCCCTTATGTCACTTAAGTTACTTATGTTGGTGACTCCTGCCGCTTCAGGTCGCTAGAAAAATTCTCCATGCTGGGCACTGTAATTCGTCGAGCGCAGGCATTGTGACTTAATACTAACGGAAATTTTTACAATGGAATGCGTGCCTTACGCTGTGCTTACGAGAGATGGTGCAACAACACTCCGCATCGCCGAGCAACCCACAATACGGAAGACCAGTAAAGATACCAAATAGTTGCAATTTGTTTATTATTTAAATAGCGTTTGCCTTACGCAGCACTTATGTGCAGGAGCATGCATAGACATCCGAGAGTGCAGGGGCGAATTTTAATAAAAGGGCTTGCTGAGGTTCTTTTTTCTGGAATCTTTATTTTATTTTTAGTCCGTCACTCTTGTTTACCCTTTTTGTAGCTTGTCACGCTCTTTTTTTTTTTACCCTTTTCTGCCATTCTTTTCGCCCTTTATTAAAAACTCTGTAGACCCTTTCTCCGGCTGCAACGCCAGCATTTAACGGTCACAAAAAGCAAAATAGGGTATATTTTTTTTTTTAAAATGACGGAAAAAAGGGCATTTTTCGAAAAGGGCAGGGGCAAGGCCCCCCCCCCCCCCCCCTATCGCTGTGCACGCCATTGCTTATGCGAGTTATTCTCATGTACGGTACCCCTCGCTGTAATACAAAACGTGATTTGAGGGGCAACTGGCGATCACGCATCGAAATACTTTTGATCTGCCCTATTTCAACTATAGGCTCCCCCCCCCCCATATTTCGTTGATTTCCAGTAGAAAACTCGACAGAAAAAAAAAACATTCAACGTATTTGACAAAATATACACCCCTCCTTTTCCCGGAAAAGGATTGGGGTTGGGGGGGGGGGGGGATGAATCGATTCAATCGATAAATTTCTGGCGTCCGACCACCACGGAAAAGAAGAAAAGTTACAGGTCGTCGAAGTTTTGGCTATGCTTAATGAAGCAGGATGGGACGGGATTCCGGAAGCCGGCGCGTTTCTAGAGCGAAATCACGCTCGCGCCGACTGACTGGCCATCCGAGGTTGCAGGCTGGACAACTGGGTATCATTTTGCCCCCAAAGCAATTTGACGACGATCCTTTCTTCGTGATTGGAGACTGAGTCCCGGAAATCGATCCGCTGCAAATGCTGGCCGTTCGCCATTCGATGCGTCCACCTCCGTTACGCCAGCTCCCCCCCCCCCCTCCTTTCGATTGCCCACCATACACACACAAACGCAGGCCAAAACGGCCGTGTATCGAATACGGATGGTAAACCACCTACAACTCGAAGGGTGATGCAGGGTAGTTCTGCAAGTTTAAGAAACTTGTAAGGCCGCGAAAGAAATATATCCAACTTGAGTCTTGTGATGATCATAACACATGAACTCTACAGCATACTCGGCAAATAGGTATCTTATGGTGTGTTCTTTGCACCCATCATGTGAATACCTTCACCCCACATATTTTCATTGAAATTGACAACAAATTGGTTGCATCAAGAAATTGTAGGGTTGGGGAGGAGAAATTTGTGACTGAGACCCCTTCTGAAACGTATTAGATTCATTCCTATTAGTTCCGTTTAAGTTTATAGAGGGCGCCATAAGTTTTATGTGTGAATTTTTATTCAAGCTTTCAACCTAAAATTTAACTAAACGAAACTAGCTTGTTTTTAATTAATACTTAGTTTAGCTAAGTTGTAATTTAGTTTACTTTAGATTTGGGCTTAAAACTGAGCAAAATTACCAGACGGAACGCGTGGCGCCCTCTGAAAACTCGCAAGGAACTAATAGTAATGAATGTAACATGTTTCAATAGGGGTTATTTAGAGTTGCAAAGTCTCCTCCCCAATTCGTGTTTGCATCGACAGTCTTGGATCACAGCATGATATTGGAGTCTGTGATATCGTCAGACTGGCTTTGGATGACGGTGCAAGAGCATCGGCCCCAGCAATACCCCCGTGATAACTGTGACCTATAGTTCAAGAATCCGCTGCCAGATAACGTACTAGTCATATGGTTACCCACGAAAGCCTTAATTAGAAATATCAAATCTTTCCTGGTAACTCATGTATGTAATGATGTTATTGCTTTCCGAACACTACCTTCTTTAGTTTCAGCTCAGTCCACTTAGGTTAGACATCTTTGTTTCTACGATTAAAATTAGAAAACTTACCTTTTTTTCCGGTATCGGCCCGGGAGTTTAGTGAAGGTAGATTAAGGCCGCCAACATTTAATTAACTGGTTCTCAGGAGCGCAAGCTTGAGTTTTTTTTTTTTTTTGTCTAAAAAATAACTCCGATTGCCCATCAGCAATTTCATCAAACATTTCCTGGAGCAGATGACCATATCAGATCTGCTCCATTTACATGATCGCCTCGAAATAAATCTTAGGATCATTTCAAAAGCATTTCACAAGGTAAGAGGCAGAGTGCTGCCCCATTATATACTAATTTACTGAACAGGTGCGCACCCTTGTGGGTGTGCATATAGTTAGTTTATTACACACAAGACGTCGTACTATCTATATCATAATATCATAGCAGCTCAAAGTATCAGGCAACACTCAAATACATTCGACAAGTGGCGCTCATACACCGCACTGTACTCTTCGCATATTTAGTGGGAAAATCCAATTTTTCCTATAATTTCGGGTTTTTGAGAAGCCGTAAGATGGGTAATCCACTTGATTTTGTGTTTGTATCTTCAGTTTGAAACAAATACGAGTTGTTGGAATAGTTTAAGAAACTTTAAATGTAATGCCATTGTAATGCGCAATTGTAACGCGCTACTTACGAATAGCAAGACGCACCATGAGTAAAGCATCCAGGGTACACCGTGTAGTTACATAAGCTGCTTGGCGTCCTGTCAATTTCCGTCTACACCGGAACTGGGCCGAACGCCAACAGCCGGGTAACAAGCCTGCTCTATTGTTCAAACCAGTTAGAGCCGGCTCCTACCTGTTAGCGGTTGCGCAACGTAAAGCCTCAGGCTACTTCTATTGTTCAGCCCCGCGTATAAATACGAGGGCCTGGACCATGAGAAGGGACTTGGTGTGGGGCAGGCAACTCGAAAGGTTGTCTCCCTGGACTCACCTCAGGATAAGACCAAGCTCCTGAACTTGTGTTTTATGCCTAATATGTGTTTTCAGTGCATGGACCCCTAGCTACGCAGTAAGGAGTAAATTGGCTTCCTAACCTAACCTAAACAGCCGAAACATAGGCTCGGGGTGCTGCGAGCAACCTTACCCAGTGCAACACGAACATATTTTTTGTTTACTTCAAATTGTTTACCACTAACAAGCGATGAGTGACTACGATTATGACTAATCACCGTTAATCACCAATGCTCCAAAATCTAATCACAACCCAACAGACCCAACAACTCCCCCCCCCACCCCCAAAAAATGTTTCGAGTTGCTAATTATTCTGATTTTTTTTTTTTGTTGTTAAAACTATTTTAAACCAATTCAAAACAAAACTCTTTTTTTCTAGCGCATCATTCGACTGTACAACGTACACGAATGCCCAGTGGCCGAATGAATCCTATTTTCGCACTTTTTTTTCCCTATAAAAGTCCTATATTTGCTTTAAAAATTCATATTTTTCCTATGTATTAGCTGTTAATTTTGGCTGCGGCGTATAGAAAAAGAATAAAAATAACTTTATCTGCAACGTATTTTACACAGTTAGGGATTTACCCGTTTTCCTCCAAATCATAATCCACAATTAGTTGTTTATTTATTTAGTTTGTTGAAGTCCATGCACACTCGTGATATGTTTCGATCCCCTATACTCATGAGTGGGAGGGAGACCAAGCCAATATCACAGCAGATGCGGGGGCGACTATGCTTCCTCGATTCACTTGATTCGTTATTATCGTTGGAATTCCAGCGTAGGCGCACATCCTGGTAAAGAACGGTTATTTAAAGATTAAAATTTGAGGTATATTTGGGGAAAAAAAGTAATTAAAATTAACACCACATAAAAACTGTCAACGTACATTAAAAACGATATTTTGTTGTTGTTCATTTGTCAATCAGTGTAAGTGACTGCTAGACACAAGACACAATGATCAATCCTTTCTCTTTTTTTTAAATTAATTTCGTTGAGCCTTATGTCAACGGAAGCAATTCAGCGCTTGTGTGGCTGAACCGGCTCAATTTTGAACGTTTCCAGCCTTTATTGAGAGAAGAAATATCTGGTAAAGGGAGGGGCAAACCCGGGAATTCGAACCGGGAAAACCTCCGTTCATCGTAGGGGCCAACAGACTGTCTAGAATAGGCCAGAATAAGTTTCTGTAGCCGCTGAAGGAGCATGGTAGGCTACCCTGGCTGGAAGTCCTGGCAGGGTAGCGTGAGAGGCTACCGTGCTCCTCCTTACCAAGGTCCCCTTTCCAGGGGTTCCACCAGGTCCGCATACCACCAGCAACCAGGCTGAGTTCTCTCACCACTCAGCCACGATGGCCGCCACTAAGTGATTGCTAAGGAAGTGGACGATTAGTTTCAAGATACAATGCTCAACCCTAATTCACCTCTTAATGTATAGCTTGAAGACTATACTCATAGCATTACATATTAGGCGCTAGATCAAGGCCTTGTTCTGCCATTATTAGCACTGGTGGACCAACTTGCAGGTCTGAACCCTCCCCGCCCCCCCCCCCACCCCCAACTGGCCATCCGTCGTTCAGCCACCCGTATTTATACGAGTCTAGAACATTGTATCTTGCGAAGAACGTTTGAAAAGACTTGACCTGACAACCCTTGTTGATAGGCGTTTAAGATGTGACCTTATCAAGACCCGCCAAATTCTGTCTAGCGAAGTGATTTTGCCTGTCGACCAGTTTTTTCAACGCTCGACTGTCATATGAACCAGAGGATACAGCATGAAGTTGACGAAACCACGAATCCACACCATTGTTGGACAGTCTTGTTTCACTGTGAGAGCCATTAATATCTTGGAACGCACTCCCAGAAAGTGTTGTGACTGCACCTTCAACCAGCAGTTGGAAAAGACAGTATGATCTGACTCAGTGTTAAAGTGTTTTTGTTCCATGTTTTGTTGTGAACCGGTTACATAAGCTTGCTTTCTTCCGGTACGAATTTAATTTAATAGATCTTGACTAAGGCTTTACGTCACGTGACTGGCTAGGAGGCGCGATCCGGTGCCAACTGGTTTAACAATGGCATTCGCTCGTGTGTGTACGGTAGTTAGCGGCGCACAACAGCTATGTTGTTGGCAAGGTGCACTACGGAGTTCTGTCTCCGTGAGTTGCGCATTGCCGTACATGTAAGCCGTTAAATTACGTCTTCATCCACAGTGAATGGGTTTATTTCAATGAAATTTTTCTTAAACTACGTACTACCTAAAAAAATAAGTGCAACCCCATAGTTCAAGTTACAATCTATAGGATTTTTAATAAGGTAGACCGGAACACGCTAACATACCAGTGTTGACAGATGGGAAGTTCGGTCTGTTCGAAAACTATTCCAATAGATCAGGATTTCATACAAAAAGAAGAAAGATTCCGATCATTTACAATTTCGACGCTATGGGGCAAAATAATTCATACAAGGTCGACGGATTTTTTTTTATGCTCTTCCTTTCATATGGAACAGTGGCGCTTGGCTATCCCCAGGCTAAGACAGCTGGTATAAACATCGCTTATCTTGTGTAGCGTTATCTTAAGATGTAGGCGTGGATCTGATTTCGTCGAACGGTGGCGTTGCTTGTCATACATGCCAACACGTCCGCGTAACGGAAGCAGAACTACGTCACTGGCGTCCACAATAGTTAGCAGTATTGAAACCGACATTCTATGTGTAGTAAAATATTTGTAGCTCGGTAATTTTATGTAGAGTGTGGATCATGGGACGCTGCGAAAATGTCTGGACATCACATACCTTGAAATCTGGCATCATTGACACATACTGAATGAAGTCGAGCTAAATAGCAAACGTTGAATAACGAGATTCTTCAACCCTACCCCTTTCTCTCGCCTCGAAACCTCTCCCTACTCAACTTTTTTGTATCGCCCCCCCTCCCCCCCAAAAAAACTTTGGGGAAAGTTTCATATTTCATAACATGATTATTTGGGACCCAACTGGCGAGAGAGACAATTTTACTATAGGCAATTCCTTAGTCCTTGATGAGACCAGGAATGAACCCGGGACCTTTTGCATATGAGACGGTTAAGTGTGCTAACCGTTGCCTACTATATCACGCTATGTAATATATACCACTTTTTCGAAAGGTGAAGGTGGGGGTGAAAAAAAATAGAACGAGTATGAAAATATGAATATGCGACAGAATACACTGTCGAGCAACAAGCAATTATAATTCATTTACTTGGCACGTTAAATAAATATAATTACATTTTTTTCTGCTCGACAGTGTATTATGTCGCATATTCATATTTTCATAATCGTTCAATTTTTTTTAACTCGCATCCACAGCTTTCGAACGGTGGTATATTTCAATATGTGATACAGCATGGTGGAAGGCAGCCTAATCGTTAGCACAACCATCTCCTGTGCAAAAGGTCCCGGTTTCGATCCAGGCCTAATCCACCCCAGGCATTTTCGGAAGAGAAGGGCCTTGCGTTGCCTCGTACTCATGTCGATGTAAAATAACCTAGGAATTTCCGACTGGAATGACCTGGCAAAATTCTCCAAATAATTTCGGAGTTTCATTTTATTTTATTTTTAAAACTGTAGCCAAAAAACTTAAAATTCTGTCAACATTTTGGTATATTTGAAAATTGTTGAAGCTGATTGGAATTTTAACATTGTTGGCATGACGCAGACGATCTTCTCTATCGTTCGTTTTGTGAGGATGATCGTGATAAGGACGCCAACTTCTCGTTTTTTACGACTAGCTGGCCTATTGGTGGGGGCCGGGGAAACTTCGCCCCGCCCCGCCCCCCTCGCCCCACCCGGATGTGGCAATGAGGAGATGGTCCTCACGTTCCCTCCTCCCGTGGACAACTCTGCTAAAACAAGAAACAGTCGGGGAAGGGGGGTGGGGCGTAAAAGCAGCAAAGTTAGTTTTGCCTCAAATACGATGAACGAAGAGGACTTGTAGCTGATTTGACGCCCCAGTTAATTGTGACGAGGTCCAGCACCAAGATTATATCGGTAACGCGATCCTCTTTAAGAGCACAAAACCAATGACCAATTCATGGGTGCCCGACCTCAAGTCACGTGATCCTGACCAATCAGGCAGTAGGCGGCTCATCGTCGGAAACTATAGCAACGCAGAGACGGGCCGCTTCTTATTAGAGAAGGCTAAGGCTTAGAACAGGAAGCGAGCAAAAGAACCCGAGTGCTGCGAGAATAATTAGTCTGTGGGTGCCAGCAAACGGGGATAGAAGAAGAAGAAAAAAAAGAAACCAAAAAAAAAAAGGAAAAAAGAGGGGAAAAAACAAACGAAAGAAAGTGGGGTAAGTCTCTTTCCTCATTCCTTATAGCTGAGATGGGGCTCTTAAGCTGGGGAAGACGGAGGGAAAACACCAAAACAAGCTGCTCTCCCATCCCTAGATCCTGTTTATTGCCGAATATCTCATCGTAGGACTATTATTTTGGTAACACCGCAATACAACACTTACTGGAAGCGGGCAAAGTGGATGAGGATTTCGCTGTTGATAAGGAAGCTGACAGGTAAATGGTTATAAATAGGACCAACGAACTTTTTCATGTCGCGCGCACCCAAATGAGTTGCTTTGCGTTGTTCAGGGTTTAGTTTTAGCTAGATGGTGTAAGGACGCGTTTATGCAACGATTCGCCATTGCAGTCTCGCAGCTAGAATTTAATCGCCATGGCAAATGTGTGGTTGCCATGGTAACAACGGTACCTGGATTAGCGAAATCCGACATAGTTTGATTCAATAATTGCAGCCTTATAATCCGTGACAATAAGAGGAAGAATTCATCCTGCCGAAACAGTTTATAGGCCGGTTCTGAACTCATATTATTGACTGTTTTCCTTTCAAGCCGGCAGAGCACAAACCACCGCCATGTTGGAATCAGAGGATATGCAAAGGCGAGTAGTTGCGAGCCCTTCTCGCTCGCCGCACGCTATTTGCTAGTCAACCGTTATTTATTTACGATTAGTTTCCAGTTTCTACTAAATGAATGCGGTAACACACAACAAATTAAATGTATTATAAGTAATAACACTGATTAAGAACAAAGTGCAACAGTAATTTTAAACATTGCTACAACATGTTGTCATTTCACTCTATTTCCAAGATTTACTATTCTCGCACAAACAACAGCTTCCGGCAGTGATCAGAAGATGGTAGAATAAATAGCTGCTCGCAGCGAGAATTAAAAATCCAACATGGCGTCCATTTCGGGGTTATCGCATCGAAAACAAACCATCGAATGCTTGCATTCAGGAAATCAGTCCGCTGTCTAGTACTGCAGCAAAAATTGTTTTCTTGTTGTCATAAATCGACGCTGTCATGCCGGAAGTATCGTCATGCCGGAAGCACCGTACGTGCAAATCTAGTAAAATCTTGCAAATCAGTGTAAATTTGTGTAAATCTTTACAAACCAGCAAATCGCAGGAAAACTGCAAATCTACGCTAGTGATTTCTAAGTTTCCATCCCTCGACAATGTCGCTAAATCCATGGCAGCCACATCCCCCCCCCCCCTTAATAAATCAAATAAATCATTATAAGTCGGGGAGCTAGGGGCGCTGGTCAGGAATAAACATGGCGATGTGTCACAAATTCCATGTTCCGTTATTCGGCAATGACTGAAAATTATAGCAGCACCCACACCCATGTTCCCCTAACTAGTTTCAATCCAATCTTACAACCGGTTTCAATGAAGTTGTCCGGACAAACACCTAACTTGGAAGATGGCAATGAACTGTGCCATGTGCAAAGCGGTGTAAATAATTTTAATTTTTTCTATGGAAGTCGGTGGAAGAAATTTTTTGTTTATTAATTTTTGTTACTTCTAAGGTGTGAATACAATCAGATATTAGTTCCTGGCCCTCACAAAACTGTGGCGTAGCTTTTAAGAAATATGAATAAATAATTGTTTATCAAAGGCTAAACCTTACTACGTAGTTAGGCGCAGCGAAATGAATAGGCTAGTCTCATCTAAGCTTAAACTTATGGGAGGGGCGATGTAACGAGATGTAACATGTAATGCTAAGCACATAACGAAGCCAACACTTCGCGGTGCACCCTGCCGTTATGTGAGTGACAAAGCACTCGTCCAATAGCTGACGACACAGCCAAATGCTGAGTGCGCTGTTGCTATGTACGGAGTGAGTCCACCTACTACACCAGTTGTATCCGCTTCATGCACACGGCACGGTGCCGATTGCGTAATTCCTTACAAAGTGATTCCATTGTTCTCGAGCGTATAAATAAGGCTGACGCGACATTGTGGTAAGTGGCCGATATGTAAGTGCACGCTGCATAGTTCCATAGCTGTGCGGTAAACAGAGACTAAGAATTGAGAATCAAATCTCGAATCAACAGATTGTCTTGTTGGGCGTTACAAACATAGAGACAAGAACAGTTTCAACTTCTAGTAAAGAGTACGGGAACGTTCGGCGACGTTCGGAATTTCATTGCTAAACTTTGAAACTTTGACGTAAGTAACGTACTTCGGTAATAGGCGCAAAGGCGTACGAAAGTTAACTTCAATAAAAAAACTAAAAAATTATGTAATACTAACTTTTTATTCACGTATGGTACTCGTTTACGCGCAATTTCAAATAAATAAAAGATACCAGTTCAATATCTTCAGCAAATTGTCGACTGTCAATTCTCTGGGGCTCAGACGACAGTCTTCTTCAGGCAAAAAAAAAACAGAAATTTCACTCCACTATGTCATGTTCGATGGTCGTTACGATCGTCTGCTTTTCGAATCGGCGTTCGAGCGTAGCCTCCACCACTTGCAAGGCCGATTTTCCACCACTTGCGCAGCTCATCATTAAACTCGCTACGGATCAGAAACTGTATTCCAGGATTGGATCGTCCCTGGATATTCAACAGTTCAGCCTTCTCTCGGATGTGGTGTTGAATAGCCAGGGACTCCAGGCTCCTCAGATGCCCATCTCTGAGTTTGACTCAAGGATGGTTTCAGTGCCTTCCCAGTTGATGTTGTGGTAATGATGAGCTGCGCGAGATGTGGAAAACCGGCCTTGCAAGTGGTGGAGGCTACGCTCGAACGCCGATTCGAAAAGCAGACAATCGTAACGACGATCGAACATGACATAGTGGAGTGGAATTTCTGTTTTTTTTGCCTGAAGAAGGCTGTCGGCTGAGCCCCAACATCTCCAGAGAATTGACAGTCGAAAATTTGCTGATGATATTGTACTGGTATCTTTTATTTATTTGAAAATGTGCGTAAACGAGTGCTACGAAGATGATTCCCGTATTTCAAAGTAAGCGCTACGTCATTTTTAGATAACTTTTTATTCTTTGAGGCATGACGTAAGTTCAGTCTTTTAAAAGAACTCTCAGCCTGTTATGAATGACGTTTTTTTTTAAGTTAAACTATATGCAGAATTAGTATTGAAAAACGCTTAAGCGTACATGATAAACTAATGATGTAAGCCTTAAAAAACTTAAAGCTTTAAAGGAACAGATATTGGAAAAAGACATGTAAGCCATCAGCGTGTTGCACTAATACGTGTAAAAAAATTTCCAGCATCCCAAAAAAACAAGCCGACACTTCTTTTACACGCATTAGTGCAACGCTAGTGCCTTACATGTCTTTTTCTTGTACCTGTTCATTTAAAACGTTAAGTTTTTTTTAAAGGGTTACATCTCTCTTATATATGCATAAGCGCTCACTAATATCTGTTATTTTTTTTCTTGGAGATATTTCAGATAAATAACTAGAATTTTGTTATAAGAAAATCGCGATATGACTGTTTTTTTTAGATAAAGGAGATAAACGAGATTGGAGATTAACGAGATAAACAAGATTTGACATAAATTAGATAAACTAATTTAATAAAGTTGGTATTCCAAGACAAGGGATAAACAAGATTTAATTAGATAAACGAGGTTTGACAACGAGCTTCGAGATAGTTCGCAGATAAACGAGATTTAGGCTAGATGTCTAATATTTATCCCAATATGCATCCTAATATTTAATTTTTCGATAAATTCTCTTGAACAGACTGCTCCAATTAAATTTTTATCTGCAGCTTTATTTGTAGGGTTACTATCCTGGATTCTTGTCTCCACAAAATATTCTTCGTATTAAACTGTTCTCATTACTATTGCTTCTTAGAATAATTTAAACAAAGTTAGAGATATTTCTGGTTTTCGTCAGCAATTGATTCAGTTGCGAGATAAGGGTAAGTCCCAACAATAATAAAATATTTTATTTTTAATAACTACATTTTAAGCCACAACAATTTTAAAACGGATCATTGGTTCGATCCATAGGGGAGACCAAAGGGTAAAGGCTTTAACGAGATTCCCAGGTGGTCACCCACCCAAGTATCAATCCAGCCCAATGCTGCTTAACTTCGGGGATCTGACGAGAACCGGTGTTTCCAGCACTGCAAGCCCGCAGACCAAAAAGTCCCATAAACAATAACAAGATGAGTATTGTAGTCACATTAAAATATCGTCAGAACGCCCTAGCCCTTGTTAATACCTCATTTTAAGCTATAAAACTGAAAAATTGTTCGCGGGGTGAGAGCAAAATTTCTCCAACAAGAATGACAACAAAACAGATTTGTATACAGTCACAATCGTTCAAAAGCCACTGATAATTGTTAATACCTATATTTTAAGTTATGTAAGTCGAAAACCGGTTCAACAAGAAGATTGTAGACACATTAAAATAGCGTTTAAAATGTCCCGGTCCTTGTTAATACTTATAGATTTTAAGGTACAAAAGTTTAAAATTGGTTCATGGCTCGTTCTCTACGTGAGAGCAAACTTTCTCCAACAAGAATAACAACAACAACAAAAAAATTGCAGTCAAATTCAATAGCGTTCAAAAATCCCTGGGCCTTGTTAACAGCTACTTTTAAGCTGTAAAAAAGTTGAAATTGGTTCATTGGTTCGATCTCCCGGTGAGGGAAAACAAGTCTCAACAACAAAAACAACAAATGGCCATTTTGTGGAGGCCAAACGGTCCGAATATCGTCATTACAATTTTTAAGGCAGTGAAATACTTATGACACGACACGACCCTCAAATACCGATTTAGTTGGTGTATATAACATTTGGGGGTAAAACTACAAGGATTCAAACTTCGTCGTTTAACAAGGAAGTTCTTGCTGAGGCTTACATAAAGTCCGCTATCTCGGTCCTTGATATATTTAAATCCACGTCACGCATCGTCAATTGGACTAGTTTTCATTTATTCAGGGCTTTTAATCTGATCGTCAACAAACCTTCGGCCAGTTGGAAGAAGGCCTTCGGTATCTCAAGAAATGCACCATCCAGATCGTATTACAGGTCAGGGGTTGATATTATGCCGCCTTGGCTCATCTATCTCCCTTAACGTAAGAATGATAAATAAAACAAAAATAAATAAAAGAGAAAGCGCGCGTCAAGAGGAAATCTTAAAGTTGAACCCGGCAGTCAAGTGAGATAAGCATTGCTCGTCAGCCGTATCTGGATAGCACATCATAAAACCATACCGCCTAATTACCACTGACGGGCTGTAGCTGAAAGTGGTGCCTTAGAAGCTGAGTTGATCGGGAAGAGTAAGCGTATTCTAGCAAAGTCCATGCGAGAACTGTTGTTTCCTTAACCAAGCTCTGATTTGCATTTCAGAACATGTGGTCAGATACGAAAAAGTATTCCCTTCGGCTGCTTACGCTTTCTGCAATATTCTGGACGACGGCTACAACAAGTGATAAAACAGGTCAGTGCTGTGTGTTTTTCACGGTTCTATACTGAAAATTTTTCGTATATTGTCGAATAAATGTTAAAGGGACCAATTTTTTGGTTTGATTGGTTTATCGAAAAAAAAAACAATTAAAATCTTGTTTGTTAAGTTCGGTTTGCCAGTAAGGTATATTTATTTATTTATTTATTCATTAAGTTTAGTTGAAATTTTCCAAATAAAAGAATTCTCGGCTATAATACCACGAGTGCTTCTATGAAATTGATAATTTGTGTGTTTTAGCACGAAACTCCTTTCCAGATTTAATTTCCCGAGTCCGAAGGTCGAGGGAAATTTGTTGGAAAGGAGTTGAGTGCTAAAACCCACAAATTATAAATTTCATAGAAGCACGAGTTCGAATTCGGTTAGAGAACTTTTGTTTTTCTTTCCGCAAAACGATTCTCCGAAGTGATTTCGCTTTGGGCTTCACTTTCGATTTACAGGGAAATTATCAGTGTAATTCGGTTTCGCTTTCGATATGCCGGGGTTTTTTCAGTGTAAGTCGACCATGGTCCTCGTTTTGCGGAAAGAAAACAAAAATTCTCACTGTAATGCTGCTGGGTTGGGTTAAGATAAAAGGTTACTTTACCGAAGCTATGCAGACACACACAAAAAAATTTTATTTCTAAATTTCGATTTAGGATTCAATGATAATGACTACTTGGAGTAAGCAGGATTTGTGCTTATACTTATCCTTTAAAGAATTAGAACTCAAATGTACACACAAACAGCAGTAAATTATCGAAAAGAAACACAAGCAAAACTTAGTACAGTATTAGTATCTTTGTGCACCTTATAGTACCTTTGTGCACCTACATTTCCTGCCTCTGACGTTATCCGGATTTGAACTTGGGAACCACCCCATCATTATAAAGCTAGAACGACAACATTATAACGAAAATAAAAAAAAGAACTAATGCCTAAATTATATCAAATAAGAAAGGCAATAAATTACAGAAATAAAAAAAAAACTAATTTACACAGCGTGGATTGACGCAAATTTGTTGTATGCTTGCGAAATCTACTGTAATGCAAACAATAACATGTTGAATAAATTACAAAAAAATACAGAATAAAGTGTTAAAAGTATTGTTCCAAAACAATAAAATGACGGAAATAAGAAAGAGACATAAAATACTTAATGTAAAAAAATCTATACAATTACAAGATAACAATAAGATTTAAAGTGCAGATTTAAAGTGCAACACGGAGTAAGCGTACATCGAACGAACGTTCTCTGCTGTGGAGTGGTCTTTTGAAGAAGAGGAATGGTGTTTTCTTCCTCGAAAATTTAAGTGAACTGTTGTTGAAACAGTCTTGGGAGTGATATTAGTGTTTTCATATAATTTAACAATAAGAAATTTTTTTTCATTAAAAATATAGGCAACGCTGGTTTCGAGTGTACGCGGGAGAAGCCAACATCCGGGGGGCCGCTCGCGGCTTTCTACTTCAAAATCAAAGAGCGAAATCTAAATTTAGAAAAGACCATTTATTCCTACCTTTATGGTCTAATAAACACGGAAAAATAACTACAGAATATAATTCAGTGAAAAACTTCAATAATTTACCAAATACATTGAAAGTAATCAAAGGTTATGATGAACTTATGCAAAAAATGAAGAATTATTGGATTAATACTATTGATATGGATTAAGAATGGATAGAAGAGTTTTTGCCTGGTGGGTTAAATTGTTGATGAAGAAGTTGAATGGGATCGGTAAATTAATAAAATAATTGTATATTAACATAGGTTTTTGGACTGAAATGTATTCAGTTATTTAAAATATTTGCTTTGGAGGAAGTTGTGTTTATGATGTTGTATAAAAAAATATAGGTTATTTTTTTATTATCAATGTAATGTGTTGTTGTCACAAATAAGTGTGAATTCACTTCGTGACATCTTTCGTTAATTGATAATAAAAAAAAATTAGATCACTCCCACATCACACCTGGATTCGAATCTGGCTGGTTTCCCGATTCGAATACACGTCATATCACTTGAATGAAAATCCAATGCTCAAAAATGGATTATTGTACTAGATGATTTCTTTATTGTCCTAATTTAAATTCGAAGGTACACATATTGGACATTGAATTTTGAACACTTCTTTGTCACACAAGAGTTGATGCAACGCTTTTTCCTGGATAAAACTCCATTGTTACGATTTAGCATTGTTACGTAAGAAGGTTGCCTCATTCGAACTACGTATAGCTTAGAAACATGCTCCAACAATGCACCGTTGTTCTATTTCAACAATGGAAATAATATGTTTGCACAAACATTGGCATCTGCCAGGAACGATTAATCCGTACGCAGAATTCAATACAACATTTGAAGTGTTCAAAATTCAATGTCCAATAATGGTACGTCGTTAGCTTGAGTTTCGTCTTGCCTTTGAATTCAAAATCAAAAATTAACCTTAAAAGATTCTCAGTATTTTAAGACTGAGAAAATAAGTTACTGTGAGTCTTGTCATCAGAACCATAACTCAGTAACCCTTGCATGCTCCTCCGTTCCTACATGATAATTTAAATTTAATTTGTCTTGTCACTTTAATTTGTCTTGTCAAATCTGTAATATGAGGAACGGTTACTGTAGGTTTTAAATCTTGCAAACCGTTTTTATTTTTATTAGTTTTCGTTGTGTTGCCCGATATGCTAGACTTGTAATGACTTTAGCTTCTGTATCTTTGCAGATGGCATCATCCCAACGGAGACAGTGGAATTTTTTGAGGGAGAGAGTTTTCGATTATCCTGTCACGATACAGCTGGTAAAATCAACATTATTTTATTGTTGGGAAAATATGGTGCAGAAAAAATAACAAATATACAGGGTAAACACAAAATAATAACCCTGATTATAAATATTAATAATGTCCGTATTAATTAACGTAGGCTAGTGCGAGAGCTGTAGCACTCGCACGTCTCGTGTAGGCGCATTACTGCAATTTTGAAGACAAACCTGGAGGCCTATTCAGAACCGTGTAGGCCTAGACAAAACAGTATACCCTGATCATAAATATCAATAGGTTTTTTTGTTATCTAATGCAGGCCCATGCGAGTCGCATATCAAAGTTATTAGTGCCATAAGACACTTCGTGAGTTAATTAATTTAAATAGCTATTGATATGTATGATCAGGGTATTCTTTTATCTAGGCCTATTGTGCATTGGTCAACACATATTTCTTCAAAATTGCAAT
>JAHWFP010083508.1:0-23664 GCA_023313725.1 Lithobius niger
CCAGTCATTAGCTCACCAGACAGAAGATCACTGGACAAAAGCTCACCGTTCATTAGCTCACCAGTTAAAAGCTCACTGTGCAATAGCTCACCAGTCAGAAGCTCACTTCTTTATGGTGCACGGATTTAATCAAAGCGTTCAACCTTTTAACTCACTTTTTAGCAGTAATTTAACAGTAAACACACAATTTCGTGTGGTTCTGTAAACTTTAGAACTGAAAAAATCGACCCAAAAAACGCTTGCAAAGGTCTATGGCATCAAATCATGAACGAGCAATTTTCACAAAGCAGCTCTTCACTAAACGCCAACTTTAATTTATTGGCAATTCCCTCTCAACTCAACTTTCTCATATTCAAATTTTGGAAAGAAAATAAGTTTTTTCCGCGCATTAAGATGACGGATTAGTGAGCATTAAGAGGGCGGTTATCTGCATTAACATTCGCGGTAATCCTCTTAATGAGAGAAGCCTCGCGTGAAAAAAAAATAAAAATAAATAACATAAACTTGAAACTTGGGAGTCTGGCACTTTATCAGGATTACACCGTCGAGGGAAAAGAAAATTCGGGCCATAAATATGGAACGCATAAACGAATAACTTAGGGGCATAAACACGAAAATCGCTACATGACCGATCGATCACCTTGTTGCTTATACTTAAGTCTCCGGAACTGCATGGCAATTACCGTCACGTAAAGGAAATGGGAATGTGTACCAGGGTACGAAAACATGCCTTCGTTTGGCGGTGTGCTGAGGAATACGTATGGGGATAAGAAGGCCTGACCTTACATATCCGGCGTAGGTGGTCCGTGCCACGGTTGTGCGCGTCATCGCTACGTCACCTTTTCATTTTGAAGTAAACAAGCACTATAACGACATAAGCAGGGGCGTACTGGCCGTACGGCAAAAAGGGAGATTTGCCGTGGGGCCTCCAGAGTTGTTACGATTATAATCAATCTTCAATATAATTAAGATCGCAATATTTGTTTGTTTGTGTGTGTGTCGCCAGATTACCGAGATTTCCACTGCTAACTATTGAAGTCGTATAGTGCTAACTATTGAACTGTTCGTATAAGTAATGATTCCAACTCCCTTTTTCAACAAAGAGGCCCAATACTGATGGCGTCACGTTTTTTTCCAGTCACAATATTTTGATGCAAACGGGATCCAAGCCTATGTCTCTTAACCCTGGACCTAACTAAATCTAATGAAAGCTTGCGCGACTGCTAACGGGAAATCACATGTATGTGAGTGTGTGAGTGTCAGCTGTTGGAATATAAATAATCCGTATTCTGTTGACATCCGTAGTGGGAATCACGGTAATCTTTATTCTGCTGAAATCCGTAGTGGGAATCTAGGCCTCTATGTCTCTTAACCCATTAGCTAAATCTAATGAATGCTTGGGTGACTGTTCTCGGGAAATCACAGTGTTTTCATGCAAACGGGAAATCCCAACTGTCGCAAATCTTGTTTACTTGCATGTTTGCTGGGGCCAATGGCCAATCTTAGTCTTGGGTGTCCATGCTTACACAGGAGGACATTATCTATGTCTTGTAATTTAGTTTCCGGTTCCTGCTTCTAGAGCTTTCCATTACCTATAATACCCTGGCTATTTCGCGGTTGTCAGGGATTACCAAAACGTATTTAAGCAAGGGGCCAGCATGGAAAAATCAGAAAGCCTTCGGGCTGGTCCTCCCTCAACCCCTGCTAGTCCTCTGGTTAGGGGTATTTCTGGCTTATTAGGCCTCTAGTAAGCCCAATTGTGGTTAGGCTTTTCCCCCCAACCTAAACAAGCATCTTTAACCCTAACTTAAACCCAAAGTTCCCCAACCCTTTCCGCAGTTTTTGGTTCAGTCTAATTTTGGTTAGCTCTCCCACATTTTTGCTATTTTTTCGTCAACAACAATGCTCTACAAAACCGGCCATATACAGGGGGCTGCCCTAGTTGATTATAATCACGATTATAATCACTTGATTAAAATTGAAATTCACCTGATTATAATCAGGGACCAGGTTTGACACAAAACTGTTGATATACAAGTACAAAAGAACGTAAAACCACCAAAATCAAAGACACTGCTGTTGAATCTTTTGCATTCCACCTTTTTGGCCTGATCCACGCAAAAATACGCAACCGACTAGGAAGATCATCGGCAGCATTCATCCAATTACTACTAGCCTATACCATGCGCAATGGCTGTGTAACGGGCTTACATGAACGGCAGCGCGCAACTCACGGAGCTTACACTTCGTAGTTCGGCTTGCGTCAATCATGGCGGCCTGCCAGCCTTCCAATTACTGCAGACTCAGGAACTGGACTGCTGCCAGCCACCAGGTGTCAGCACGGGTCCGCTGCGAATCCAGTCGAAACCGGATTGAGCCTGTTCGAGCTAATTGGTGTTTGGGGTTCTGACTGAACGGTCAGAACCTCTGGAGCCTACAGGGTCAGTTAGAAGGATAAATTCTGGCTGATGCCTAATATGTGGTACTCTGTGTATGGACCCCTAGCCATACAGTAAGGAATGAAATGGAATTGAGTTCTTGAACTTGAAACCTCTCGCCCATTCCCTGAGTAGTTACAGCTGTTTGCCGTGATTTCACCTTGAGTTAGCCAATGACGAACGAGAACAACGGCTGTTTGGCTGTCTGATTGGACTAGCCCAGTCACGTGTTATTCACGTCACAGCAAACAGCCATGGCGCTTGGTATAGGATTTTATTTATGATCTGCTAATTCAATGGAACTTACAGATCAGACAAAATGAATTTTTTTTTCAAATTTCCCTGTCTTTTCCCTGATTTTTCAAAATTTTTTTTGTTTTCCTTGAAACTTCCCTGATTTGTTGGGTCTATTTCCGTTTTCCGTGAGATTTCCAGGTTCTCCTGGTTTTCTCTGAACCCTGTCTTTGTAACACTTATATTGCTTCAGAACGGAGCATTTGTTTGCCCAAAACTGTCATTAAATTGTTTGCAATTCTTCGTCAATGTTTCTACTGTTGGCGTGCCACCTACATTTTGCTAACTTTTGGCTAACAATACCTACATTTTACCGGTGCTTTACACGCACACGTATCAAAAGTGCGAGTGAACGTATGGTTTAGAAATCGAACAAGGAAACGACCACTGTTCATTCGTCGACCATTTCTCTCTCCTGAACCATTTGTTTCCTTTTGTGTCTCAAACATAACATCCACCGTTTCTCCTTCTCTGCCCGTTTGTCGTCTTTTTGGCCAACAAGGCATTCGTGACTGATGTCAAGCCGACTTAGCTTCATTAAATGCCGGTAATTGAATTAGGGGACGAACAAGCCGACTGTTTGGCTCAATTACTGAGACATACGGCTCGAAACAAGCTTTCCGATCGAGCACGTTCTTCATCTTCCTTATCGGAGCTTCCTCATTCGGGATGCGGCCATGTTCGTTGCAAACGCCGTGGGTTTGGGAACGTTAGGTGAGTGAGGTAAAAGAAGGAAGTGACGTGGAACTTGCGGCAAAGATTTGTAATTGCTCACAAAGAAATAACATTGCAGTCTTTACCATTGAGGAGCTAACGTGTAGGAAGAAATGAACAAAGTAAGCAGCAAGAGTAAAATCGCCAAAATCCTGACATCCATTAGCTATCGCCTTACGCAGTTGACGTAAAGTCAGGCTTTCAGAATTCTTGATTTTCTTTGTCTAGACGAGGCTAACAAAGCATTATGTAGACAGATCTCCTAGGTGAAAAAATTTGCCACAAGTTACACCAAAGAGAGGATCAAAGGTTTTGTAGTTTAACCGAACCAAATCAATCAATTTTTTTTACTAACCTCTTCATCCTCTTCCCATTTCAAAATAAAAAATTTGGGGGAAATGGGTTTTAAGTTTTGAGAAAATAAATAGTGGCAACACGTAAAACGACAGAAGCAGGAAAACCTGATTTACATCGCAATGAAAGAAACGGAATTATTTTTCTTCCTCCTTTCTTTCCAAATTACGAGCCTCGCTCGCATTGCCGCGCTCACTGCGGCTAAACACACATAACATCAGAAACCACAGGCAAACTATTTTCCACCAAAACTGAAGAAGCGCCGGCAACGTGAGCAAGGCAGCCTAGTTTGGGAACATTACTTTCTGTTTTCTCGAAGTCACCTTTTCGCGCTAACCTGTATCCTGGAACATGGCCGCCGCTTCAACACGGCCGAGCCGACCGTTTTACGTGGTTGAAAAACGTTTTTGGAGAACTAAAAACGTTTTTGGAGAACTAAGAAAACGTTTCCCCACATTTTTATAACGTGAAATGAGAAGAGGACTCGTCGGTTAACTACCAAAATTGAGTGATTTTGCGTGGTTCCGTTAAACTACATAATTACCGAATCAAATTTTCGGCATATTTATTGATGTCTTGGTCACAAATTTAAAATGTTAATGCACTAATAAAAACACGAAATGGAACTGCGTACTACAGATCCGCCATCTTGGAATTCGAAGATCATTCCAAGCTAACGGATCTGTAATAGGCAGTCCATTATGTTTCTTGTTTTTATTAGTGTATAATCCTTTTAAAATTGTAACCAAGACACAATAACTACGCCGAAAATTTGATTCTCTCTTTGGTGTACTCACGGCAAATTTTTTTCACCTGCCATGAAGTCTCTACATAATCTTATGAGCCACAAATTAATTTTACGCTACAAGAGCATAGTTTTTTTTTTTTAATTTAATTTAATTGTACCAGAGCGTGATGCATTTGATATGTTTATTTATGCTCATACAGTTGTAATCAAATTTTTTTTTTTGAATTCAATACGCAGATATTGAATCAACAATCATACGATGTTTACACTATACACACACAAAAACAAGCAGCAGATAAAAGAATGTCCCCAGCCTAATTCAATATTTCTATACAGATTCGTTCTGGAGCAACGTATAATACATTATTTATTGTTTAAGTACCGATTTTTAGCTCCAATTTTAATTTATTAAATTGAGTGATACTTCTTAATTTTTCTGGTAAATTGTTAAAACAATTCGTATTAATGTAAGTTATTAGTCTCATTTCACCATGTAGATTTCTCCAAAGTGGCACTTTTAGTTTTATTGTCCAAAATTTGGAAGTCCTTTTAATTTTTTCCAGAGGGGAGGAGGGGGTCATAAATTTTAAATTGGCTAGGTCCGGTCAAGAGGGAAGGTTACAAAAAAAAACTGACCAAACTAGTAGAACAAGTCATTTTTTTTTAATGGCACCTTCAACAGTCAAAATTTCTACAAACGCCTCAGCTTCTGGGGGCAAGCCTCCCTCCCTCCCCCCCCCCCACACCCCCGTGATGTGAGTGTACAAGGTTATGAAGCTAGTAATACAAATACTACAAGTAAAGTGGTTTTTTTTAATAAATTCTGTAGAAAAGCAATGTCCCTGGTGTCTTGCTTTCTTTTGTGTATCAGGTGCTGTTATTGATGTGGGCATAAAAGCCAACAGTGTGTTCATCGTATATTGTATGAAACTTGATCGTTGGAACATAAAGGGACATAGGTGTTTTTTAAAACATTTTTAACCCAACGTGTCTTTTCGACGCACGTTTACCTTACAACACTAGAGGTAACTTGTATTGGTGTGGAGTGCTACTTACTTAATTTAGCGACTGGAAATCATCTGCAGACAGTCTCAATACCCATACGAAAAACACCATTTTTTTAGGGGGGGGGGTCACATTATTTTTGGACCATGAATAGGGGAGGTTTCAATACTTTTTCTGGGTCTCGAAGGGGGAGGGAGTTATCGCAAATTTGGGGGTCACATCATCATTTCCTCCGCGTCCCCACCTCCTTCCCCCTCCATAAACAATGACCGGTCCATAAACTAGATGGTGCTGATTTTGACAAGGACTTTTACGGAGTCCTGCCATACAATGAACACCGTAGGTGGCAGCCGTTTTTTTCCGCATCCGTTTTTTCGGTGCGGTTAACGCACACGTACCGCAACGCTTACAAACGGACGGACTACTTGAACGAACGTTACTCGCAACAAGAGGTCACGGTTTCATTCATCTGAAAACCGACAAAAAAAAAAAAACCAAACTGGTAGGTCACCCATTCCTTATACAGGACGACGACAGACTCACCGCATCACCACATTTTTCTCCCCCTTCAGGCGCACACCTCAATTCCCGCAGCGAATGATATGGCACACACATTTTTCATTTTTCAATCATTGCGGCATGATCGGCTCAACGACACTTCACTTACGGTGGAATGGGTCCAACAGCCACCCGCACACACTCCCCACACCCTCTTTACACACCCCAGGTCTGCCTCAACCATACCACACGCAAAAAAATGAAGAGATGGTCTTCCCACCGACCGCGTAAACGGTTATAGGTTCTATGACGGGTTAGGCGATAAAACGATTGCATTTGGGAGTGGAAGGCAGTTATGGCTCTTCCCTCCCCCCGAAAAAAGGAGGCATGCTCAACTCCACTTTTTGCGGGTTACTAAATGTCGCCACATACCTTCAGATTGTTGGGAGCTTGTCCCCGGATTTGCCTAAAGCTGCTCACAACATGAATGACAGGAACAAATTAATGGGGGGGGGGGGGCCGCGGGGGTTAGGAGGTTGATAGCCAAAATTGGGCTGAAATTTCGATACAAATTCTAACGCTCAAAGCTTCTATAACCTCTGATGAAATGATGTTACACAGCAAGCGGAATGAACGTTCGGCTTGTTTAGGATTTGGAAACGCCAAATGAACAGAATTTAAGTTTAAATGGTAATTAAAGGTACGTGCATCCATGTTGGGGCGCCTGTTTGACTCAAGTGACATTAGTTCAAACGTATGTAAATGTTGCCAACATATTCATTTTCTTGTTTTTTCTTTGGTGGAGATGATTTTCCGACATTAACTCTCACCTGTGTAAATGTTGCATACGCTATTCTCAACGGGTCGCAAGACATACCGGAAGGATCTATGTCCCTTTAAAGGGGTCGGGATGCAGCTCACGCTTGCATGAGTAAAGGCACGTTTACGCAACCACTCGCTTTGCATTCTCGCAGCTAGAAGCTAGAAATCACCTCAAATTCCAACATGGCGGCGGTTTTATGTCTGTCGCCTCGCAACGAAAAACAGCAAGTAACGTGAGTTCAGAAGCGTTTGGGAAAATTGTTTTGTCACCTTTGCCATCGCGATTGAGTTCTAGCTGCGAGAATGCAAAGGCGAGTCGCTGCGTAAACGCGCCCTTAAATCTGGGTTGATGTTAAGTTGGGGCAAGGGTCAGGGGAAAATGTTCTAAAACAAACCCTAAAAAGGCATCCAAAAATGGCGATTGATACGGGAGTGGGTCGGTTGGGAGGATCAGGAGGGAAGTGAAGTTAAAAGATAAAAATTCAAGCCAAACATTCGTCCAGCACGTGGGATTAGGATAGATTGCTCACAAAACGTCAAACATTACAGTATTTCGTTGTTGAAAACAAAGGATGGTAATCAAATACAAAGTGTTCGTCTTGCTTATTATAATCATTATTGAGATCTGGAGATACAATCGGGTGTTCGTATCGGCAGCTCGATATCGGATTCGGCAAAAGTAAACCAACTCTCTACAGATTTCTGATGCAAGGGAAAAAAATAGGATCATAATGGAGAAGGGCAAAAAGTGAGTATGTTCGCACACAAAAAAAAAAAACAATACTGCCGACAAATAAATTCAAAGTGAACATTTTTCCTGTTAACTAACGATGACTTCTCATTTTTGACCTTTCGAGCAGTAGAAAAAAAAATTCCGCAGCTTTCAAGTTCTTCTGTTGACAACCTAGCCGTGGCCTCAATCTTAAAGCAGTATTTACTACCAGGACCGTGCATTCTGCACGGTGGATTGAGTCTCCCGGTCTTAGTCTCTCCCGATGTTTGGTCTTCTTAGGAAAGTAAATCGCGTTTGCAATATTTCATTGGTAAACAGATCCTTTAATTTTACACGTCCACAACGCGATCTGGTGTGAACCTGACCCATCCTCCTCTGTGCACTGACATATGAATATCTTGTCTGATTTTAAGTGTTAATGGGAGGGACTTATCCCTTCTTCGTCCCTCCCCTTTCTGCTTTTGCTCCCATTCCCCTTTCCCCTTCACCTCGCTTCTTTTCGCCCCTTCTGGCCCTTCTCCTCTCCTTTTCACCCCTTCCACTGCCTTGCCGCAACCCACCCATCTTTGTTCAACGGGACAGTGTTAATGGGATATATCTGCTGATATTTTAGAAGTGTTAACAGGACTGCTATCTCCTCATCCCTCCCATTCCCATTTTTTCCCCTCCTATTTCTCCCTCCCCACCCTTTGGCACAACCTTTTCATGTTTGTTAACTGGACTTTGTTGCCAAGATTTTGGAAGTGTTATCGGTAATTTCTTCTATTATCCCCCTTCCTCTTCTCCCTTATCCCTCCCCTCTTCTTCCCTCTCTTCTCATCTCCATCATCTGCCCTCCCCTCCATCATCCTCCCTCTTCCCTCCCTTTGCCACAACCGTCCCACGTTTGTTCAATGGGACAACGTAAACGGGACATTGTCAGTAATTGGTTTTCACTTTCCTTACTTTTGCCGGAATGAGTATTATGTTAGTAGATGATGGAGTAGAGAAGAAATTGGTTGCAGTGAAAGTTGGAACTTTTTGGGTAAAATGCAAAAAAATTGGTTTGTTAGCTTTGTCAGGTTATAAAATTAACTCGTGTAGGAATGCCAGCTAAGCTGCTTTAAATGCAAAATCTGACCCTCAATAACGTTGAAAATGTGTAACTAGCTAGCTAGCTAATTCTAGTCCGCTCATCCCCATGTTAATTTCCATAGGTTGATAATTCAACGATACCGAGATAACGGGAAGACTTCCAACTATGAAATTGGACGAATGGCTACAGTACGATACGAACTGCATACCTTTTATGGTTTGGAGCCTAGGGGTGTAACGGGGATGGTGTGGGATGGCGCGTAAGTACGAAAATATTGTTATAACCATTGTTAGTATTGTCGGCATCGTCTCTCATTGGACGGCCAAAGTTCGGACAATGACAACGTGTATACTGCCGTGCGTGCCTAGACACACACTAGTGTAGCACGATAAATCTAAACAACGTTGCCTAAGAAATTGTATTCACGTCCAATTTTAGAAAAATAAACCAGCTCTAAAAACAAAGCAAAATAAACAAAGGCAAAAACTGGTGAAGAGGCCACCAAGTTGAGAGTGGTTCAGCCCTACCAACACACCAAAACTAACGAAATAAAGGAAATTACAACAATTACAATTGACATGCCACTTTATTACCCATCAGCACGGTAGTGGAATTGAGTCTAATACACAATTTTAAAAAAAGGACGGATATCATAACCAAAAACCAAAACTGGTAAAAGGGGCCGCCAAGTTCCGAATGGTTCGGCCCTTCAAAGGAGTGATATGAACACACCAAAACATTCGCCAAGTTAATCGCACCGAATAATACTTTGGACGTTAAATGAAAACTTGAACATTGCTACCGAAATTACCAATGTTCTAGTTTTCATTTAACCTTCGAACTATTAAGCGGTGCGATTAACTTGGCGAACGTTTTGGTGTGTTGATATCATTCCTTTGAAGGGCCGAACCATTCGGAACTAGGTGGCCCCTTTTCCCAGTTTTGGTTTTTGATATTATGTCTATCTACTTTACTAAGTTTAAATGACACTTTTGGAGCACCTTTTGTTCTTGGCTGAACTGTGTGGAAGGCCACTAGTAATGGGTACGGCAATTTTGGTCACTTTTGATAATTAAGGTATGACGTAAGGTTTATTATGTAATTTTTTGTAAAAATAGACTTATAGAGAGTACAACACGCCAAAATAGGTCTGCTCCTAGTGGCATGAAATAACCACAAGATCATAGAGCACAACACGAATTTTAATTTTCGACAAACCTATGGCTGGCTTGGTCACAGTAAAAATGATGAAATACACAATTTAAGATGCCATAAGTTGCAGACAATCGGATGCACCATCCGCCATCTTGAAAACCGCACTGAAGATGGCGCAGTTCTGTTTTCAAAATGGCTGATCGTGCATCTGATTGTCTGCAACTAAACATTTTAAATTGTGTTATTTCATCATTTTTACTATGACCAAGACAGCAATAGGTCTGTCGAAAATTAAAATTCGTGTTTTGTTTTATGACCTTATGGTTATTTCATGCCACCAGGAGCACACGTATTTTTACCTCCCTACAACCACACATTTATTTTTACGTCCCTACAACCACAATGCAACAAACGTATCGTAACAGGTCGACATTGTAACGTTTAAGCAAGTGGCGGCCAGAAGCGTACCAACGCTGGATAGCACTGGTCAGATTTTGTATTGCTGTTTAATGTCGACCAGATACTCCCTTACTGATTTAGTTTTAAATTTAGCCAATGAACATCGACTTACAGTGATAACACCACATTCGCCTTTCAAAGCTACGGAAGTGTTATCACTGTAAGTCGATTGTGATTGGACGAACTTAGTACAGGATCAAGAGAGCCAATGTCTGTCAGGGAAATTCTCAGTATTAAGCCAGTCTCTTGTAGTATTATCACTCGTAATTATTTATCCGTGAAGGCATTACTAGTGACTTGTAGTATGGATCCAACAAGTCCAAGCGCTCTTGAACGGTTTCTTTCTCAAACGGCAAGAGCACGTGTAAAGGGTGCTAAACAGTGACGACTTTCCTCCCTCCCACCCCTCAGCATTCTTCATTCCAAAATGTCCATTCCGTTCCTTCTTCATTTCTCCCTTCCTTAAAGCTTTTTCTTCCCACTTCCTCGACTTTAAGAGAAATAAGGTAATTTAGTCCGGCCCGCGTCTGCTGCCGACGACAGCGCTAGATGGACTCTATGGCCCACGCGCCGCCTGGAGCAATCAATAGCCGCCGGTGTGGCTGCAGCTGACCAGCCAATGGTCGTTGCTGTGCCTCCGTCCACTCTATAACATTGACGCTTCGCATACATTTTCCTTTTGCGTTCTGCTTGCGTTTGGTGTTAGCACCCGGGATCCTCCATACTATATGGCTAGGTTGTTCCACTAGAGGGATTCAAGTGGAGCTAGCTGCTCAGATTCCGAAGCTAGAGTCACTGTTTGAGTGGTAAAGATAAAAGCAAACGTGTCGGTCAAGAACTGGCTGTAGATTCGTTGAACATTTACTGAAAACTGAAACCAGTTTTCTAAGGAAGGACACTTGCTAGGGTATAGAGCCGAGTCACTAAAGGAATTTTTGTACACCTTTGAGAGAATTTCAGACTGCAGGTTTGTGGTTTAGATTTCCCAGATAAGCGTTTTACTTATAAAACACGCCGTTTCTTGTATTTCAACACCAAATGAAAGTAAATGCGTACACATTTGGCGATGTCTTCTTCAGAGGTTAAACAAATCCTGTGACATGACAGTGGTATTTTAACTTCTGAAAAAAAAAAACGACGTACTTGGGCAATGTCTTGTTCAGAGGTTAAACAAGCCTGTTGAAATGAAAGATGGCATGTGAACCTCTGTTTGAACCTCTGTTTGTAGGGGTTAAACAAACCTTGTGAAAGGGGAAAAACTTGTTGATTTCTAAAAAAGACACTGCCATACTTTGGCAATGTCTTCTTCAGAGGCTAAACAAACCTGGTGAAGTTATTTTAACTTCTGAAGAAGACATCACCAAGGTACGAATGTATGTAATTGAACGGGATGTCAAAATACAAGAAATTGCGTCTTTCATAAGTGTGTCGGGAAGTCATCGGTATTACAGACACAAACAAGGTACAGACTACATACATATATTGCCCACGCATAATTTACTGGTTCAAACTTCTATCAGAAACCAGTCACAATGCCAGACGTGCACAATGTTATTTATGCTGTAAAGGACGTAGGTTTCGTACAAAGCCTTGTATTCCTTGAAAAGTCTTAAATTTCAAAACCAAAAATTCAAGGCTTGAAAAGCCTTGAAAATTGACATTTTTTTTTGTAAGAGCCTTGAAATGGCCTGGAATTTTGTTAGCGTACTATGTCCATTTATGTTTAATTTCATTAAAAAAATAGTTCGTCAGCCTAATGCTTATCTTCTGTCAATGATACGACGTGACTTCGTTTGTATTTGCGTATTAGTGCGGTATTGGAAAGGCAACTTGTCCCGCGATGGGGGCAAAATATTTTAAATGGATGTTTATTCAATTATAGAGTATAGGCTAGCAAAAAGATTGAATTTATTTTAAGGTAATTTTTGACAATTTTGTTAGCAAAACGGCCTTGAAATTGGCTTCGAGTTGGCCTCGAAAATGGTTTCGTCTAGTGTACGAACTCTGAAGACGTCACACGACCTATCTTGAGATGCTTGAATTCTGCGTGACGACTTAAGAATTCTTTGAAGGACATCACATGATCTGTCTTGAGCTATATGAATTCTGTGTGACTTAAGAAGTAAGAAATGTTTGTAGGAGGTTAGTAACTTGGGATACTTGAATTCCGTGTGACCATTTCAAAGTTAGTTTTCACCAATGATAAACCATAGTGGCGTATACCTTGACTAGAGGTCCGGATATCGTAAACTTTTACAGTTTGCTCCCAATTGCCAGAGGACTTACGAATTTCCAGTCATTAATTAAGGAGGCTTAGATGAGAATTGTTTCTTTGAAAAAAAAAATGTGCATTCCTTCGCATAGTGCAAGATGGTGCTGGCTTCTTCAGACTTTCAGACTTTGGCGAACGGCCCACCTTTAAGGAATTACAAACTTCAGAAAACTTTTCTTCTCTGTAAAAGAAATCTACAAGACCAGCTTATTCTGTCACCTTTGGTAAATGAAACGAAACAAGCAGTCTGCATGAAAGACTGGCCTTGTGAGGATATAATATACACTAATATGAGAAAGAACGAAATTTCCTCGACTGGGACTCGAACCAGGACATCCCAGTCGGGGCAGTTGTCTTTTCTTTCGTTCAGAGATTATGTATTTTGTTCCTCAGAAGGCTATACTTTAATACAAACTTTATGCTTTCTTTGCCCTTTACTTTGTAATTTACACTTTATTTTTGCTAAAAGACTCTGCAGCACACTGCTCGATAGAAATGTTATCAGTTACAGATTGAAATTTATAAATATTTATACAGGAAAAATCTGCGTGCTCTTCTCGCTGCCATCGTCATAACGTTTTGGTTGTTTACATTAATACATTTTTTCCTCGGTTTCAATTTGTTTTTCCAGTAAATACGTTTTGGTTAAGCACTAACATTCTTTAAGCCCTATTTTCAAAAATAATTGCTTTACAAACACGTTTACGTGACTTTTTTGTTTACCCCAATCATCCCCTCTTCGAAGTTGGGGAAGGAGGGCATAACACACTTCGCGAACTTTTGTTTCCAACCGCCGTTCTTCCCACACATATTTTTTACCACCCCGTTAATATTTACCTATTCAATTATTTACAAGATTGGAGGAAAGCATCTTCCATAATGCAGCGGAAAGCTCCAAGAACATTAAGCTCCCTTAGTGTGGTGGCTGGATGGGCCAACTCATACAGCCTTTGTTTCGATCCACTTACTCTTTAAAACTGTGTGGTCGTCGTAGCCGTCCTCTGACACATGGCTCCCTTAAGGAAAGCGTTGGCTCTTCTCCTCCTCCATCCTCCCCTCATATTCCTTCTCTTTTCCTTTTCCTTTCTCTTCCGCCAATATCGCCAAGAAGAATCAACAAACACCTTATGGTGCTTCCTGTCCTACCTCATTACGCCTCGAGCAACCAGCAGGTAGGGGGCGCCAGCATCAGCAGTTAGTACAGAAACTGAGGAATCGGGCCGAAAGAAATTAATGTTGTTCGTCCGTTCGCGCGTCTTATAATAAGTAACGGCTAACGCATTCGGCTCACGCAAATTATTAACGGCACTGGAACTCTATCGTCTATCCTTTTTTCTTTATGATTCCTTACGCCCCTGTCGTTTTTTTGTTGTTGTTGTTGTTCTTTGTAGCGTAAGGATTATTTACACGGCAGAAGATTGGTTAAAGTGTTCGAAACTGCCTAGCACCATCTACATCCGGATTACTTATATAAAACGAGCGAATTTCGTGAGATTAAAGAGGGTTCAAACCCTTTTAGTCTTCTGTACAGCCGTACCGGCTGAGAAGACTATTGCAACGATTTGTCCGTCCGTCCGTCATCTTTTTCAACTTCGCAACGGTACCAGATATTGACGACCACTGTTTACAATGTTAGATTCAGCGTCAAAAGTTAGTTAAATAACATGGGAAATTCAAACATCGTTACTTCCTTATAGACAATAGACTTCTTCGACGTAACTAAATTAACATTCTAATCTAATCACATTTGATTAATCACATTGATTGATTATTGATGTAATCTAATAACATTTGATTGTCGAACTGAAAGGAGAAAACGCAGCCGTAAAAACAAAAGGATTTTAGCTTCTCGTTTAAAATAGTCTCGTCGCATTGTTGCATGAATGAATGGGCTTACCGTAGAACCAGATTCTCCATTAGGCCTATCTGCTACTTGCTAAATTAAAACTACAGTTAAAAAAATTAGGCCTAAAAAAGGAAAATTAGGCCTAAAATCACGTTACCACGGCAACGTCAAGTTGCTACGAGTTGCTGCTGGCTTCATCAACAGCGTCTCTCCCGTCACTTTCCTACTACCACTGATCTATATAGGCTACATTGCACGTTACGTTGCAACACTGTAACTGTGTGCCCGAAAGCGCACAGTGTTGCAAAAATGAATAGGCTTACTATACAATCCAAACCTCCGTTAGCTGCTACTTACGAAATTAAAGCTGCAAGTAAGAATTAGGCCTAAAAGTTGCCTAATACGCCTAAGATGTAAAATAAGCTTAAAAAGCTAACACACTATCAACCGGCAATTCTGATGGTTACTGCTTTAAGATTATATAACAGAGATAGCTGTTGTAATGCGTGATAGAGGTGTGCACCTCACCACTCACCATTGGTAGTGGCAGAACTGTACAGAAGACCGGATGCGACTAGGTAGTCGTTGTAGCCGCTTGTTTACATTCGTAATTTCTACGGCACTTCTCCAGCCTTCTCCAGTTCCCAGCCTTTAATTTTACAAATAATTTAGCCGTAGAATTACTCGCTTGTCAAACTAATGTTGTTAAGATTTTGGTGTATGGCTGGCTTGCTTTGACACAGCGGAGTGCAAAGTAGGAGGACGAGAGGGGGGGGGGGGGGGGGAAAGAACATTCCCCCCCCCCTTTTTGAAAAACGCCCTTATTGTAAAATAAGACAGCTAATAAAATGGCCTGAAAAGGACAAAAATAAAAGGCCGGGAAAGAGACAGAAACTGGTAAAAATAGAGGGAAAGAAAAAAAAGTGCCCAGAAAAAATGTTCACTAAAACTTAGCGTGCCCGTTTACGAAAAGTTGCCCTTGTCCTCTCAGTGGTCTGTGCACGCTACTGCCTTAACAACAAAAAAATACACATAAAAGGTTTTATCCCTGGCTATGTTGGTCAGGCAGCCAGTGGTCTGGTGACGTACACGGTTTCTGTGTGAAAGTTTTACCGATTTTGCCTGTGTTTTATGTTTTTACCAGTACCTAAGCTGCAATATTCATTATAAATGTTTGTTGAAGTTTTTATGCCCGGTTTTTGCGGCAAATCCATACATCGAATTCCATTTTTGAGAACCTTTGCAACCATGCTTTCTTTATTTAAGATGTGTACGAAAGTCGTCAAACATCTAATATTTTGTTTCTCTTTCTTCTTTGTGAAGAACGTACACACACGGCCACTTAAATCATACAAAAAGTGAACAAAATCTGATTCAGAGGCTTCGTTCACGCAAATCTAACTTCAAACTCAGATACCAAACCAACGCATCAGTCCAGTATTTTTCAGTCCAGTATTTTTCATTAGTCCAGTATTTTTCAGAAATTGCTTTTTACACCAATTTCTCAACCTAGAACCAGACTATATCTTGAAGTGCTCTGCGTTGCTGTACCAATATTTTACCACTACTTTACCCAACAGTATCAAATTTAAAGAATACCCTGAATTCTAAAAAATAAAATTTCCCAAAATAGCTGACGCCACCACTTTCCAGTTTTGGTCACTACCAATTCTGTTTGCCAACAAGACACTTCGGGGTCCCATTTCATTCCTTATTTTGCCTTGGTTTCCCACATTCGATTCGATTTCCCACATTCGGATTCGGATTCCCACATTTGGATTCGACTTATGTTCTGGCAGTTTTGTCTGCAACGCGGTAGCATATTTTATTAAAAATTATTTTTGATTAAAACAATTCAATTTTTTAGTTTTAATTTTACTCCTGTCGATGAGTTAGGATCAGCTATAAAACTGGATTTACTATAATATTGAAACCTATCACCAAACAGGTATAAGATGGTGGTGCGTGAACACTTCCGCTTCATACTTCCGGTTTTTATTTTTATTCGTTTTTAAAAATCGTTGGACGCTGAATCGTATCGTGAAAACCGTTTGTCTCCATCTGGTACCAATCTATAGACGACGGGGTCATTTGACAGCCACTTCCGGTCACATGTAGGCTATTTCCGCTTCATGCTTCCGGTTTAAAAAAATTCCTTTTAACTAAATTTTGGAGGCTGAATTGAATGGTGAAAACCGTCTGTCTCGATCTAGTACTGTTCCGGAGTTGAAAAAGGAGACGGACGGACAAAGTCATTGCTTCTGAGTCGTTTCGGCCGTTTAGTACAGAAAACTAAAATACCCATGAAATGAACACCACTACTTTTCGAGGAGCACAAGCAGGGTAGAATATAGAGGTAGTGCCACTCTCTCTGATAACGGTAAACATTAGGTCGAAACAAGTACAACGATTCAACACCAGCGGGCACTGTCGTCAAGTAACAGGAAGCGCAAAGCATCACGGGGATCAAAACCATTTAGCGTCACTAAAACAAATTTGATCACGATAAAAATACAAAATCAATCACTTAAAAATTATCACAAGTCAGATTATGACGTTAAAATAATTTTAAGATAGATCAGAACTGGCTAATTAAGGTTTTTATTTTTTTAAATCCTACATTTAATTTTAAAACGAGTTGTCGTTACGAGTGGAGCTAAATATAACGCATGGTTTTCTGTTCCGTGAAGCGTTTTGAGCGGCTGTTCAGGCTGAAGCTTCTTCCGTGGTAACGTTTATTGTAACGAACTATTATACAGTTTGAATCGAACACGGAATAAGTTCTTCAACTTCGGATGCTACCCACGCACGAGCATTTCGTCTATTTCCGCAAGTATTATCGCTGTTAGCATGCTTGCCATAGTAACGATGCCGCCATTTTTATTGTCAAGTTTCGCCTCCAACGAGAACATGACACGTGCTGCCTTCTGGTGCCTTTGATGTAAGCAGGTATTATTTTATAACACGTTTTTAGAAAGGCGCCACTACCTACTAATCCACCCTGAGTATCATTCTCTTTAACTCGTACAACGTTTGGTTCAAAAATTTAGATTTAGACGAGAGCTAAATAATAAATACCGGTAACAGCAGGCAGCCCATGCACTTGAGGGAGGGGGGGGGGGGGGGGAAGCCTGGCCCCACGATCACTTGTGCCCCCCCCCCCCCAATTCCCCCTTCCCCTATTCCTTGTATCGATTTGGGAATTTTCAAACTTCGCTCACTGGAAAACTCGTTACGAGAGCAAACTACGCATTCTGTCATCGCTAACACGACGCGATCCGTTAGTAATGCGTTGCGCATCGTCGCCGTAATGCCGTTGGTCGCCCGTCATTTGGCGTCCACCCGAGTTGCGTTTGTAATACGGCTTTAACTCCCTTTGCGTCGTCGGCTGTTATTTTAGAGATGCAGAATAACACACAAGTTGAAACTCAGTTCAGTTCACTTAAAAAAGCATGTCCGTTTTTGTAAAAAAGAACTTGTTCAAAACGTATGCAGGTAGCCAGAAAGACCTGCACGCTTCGAAGATTGTTACCGGTTTCTTATAGACGCCAGTTCACCACTTCGATAGCGTTGCTCATATTCTAAACACAGCATCCACGTTCCAGATTCTCCGTCATCCAATAGGCTGATGTGGGTCACGTGATCTCGCCTTGTTTATGAAAATTCGCGGCGCTACTGCGAAGTGTTGTTCCTTTTTTTTTTTTAAATTTACCGCTATTTTCTTTATATTGCTCGAAGATTCTACGGTGCTGTATCTAGGAGTTGAAACGGTGAAAAGGCGCCTTTAAAGTAGAAAAAATAGGTTTTTGACGATTTTTGATGGACTAATAATATGAGGTTTAAGCAAACTGGTAAAGTGGAAAGATAACGGCAGAGCTATTGGTCACTTACACCGGTCCTGATATTAAAATATGAAATGGATCAAACTGGACAGAATTCTGGTGTATTACCGATACTGGGTCCCCTGACGGCCCATATTCTGTGATGCTATGGTTTTTGATATGTACGCAGTGTACTATAGTGTACTCATGCTGATAGTAATGTAATTGAACAGCGCTATGAATGATCATGTATCTGTTGTCCTAAAGATCAGTGGTCTGAAAGGCTAATGCCTAATCGTAGTGCTAGGTGGAGCTGAGACAGCAAAATCGCGCACAGGAAAAACTATACCCCACCCATTGTGAGGTCTGGCATGGGCTCCTTGGTACAAAAGACCCTGCAGCGTCTTGAGGCATCGCTTCGGGAGCTAATCCCTTGCCAGCTACAACTTTCCTGAAGGTATTCCACTCAAACTCAGCATAACCTGAAGTTATACTGAGCATAACTACGGAACATAACCTACAGAGCTCAGCGTTCAGTGAATGGGAAGCTACAAAAATTGTTCAACTTTATGAATTATAGAGTCAAAAAAACATTTTCTCATTGATGGCACCCAGGGAGAATGGCGGAAGAATACCTGTTCGCTCGTGCAAAGCGCTGCCTTCTAACTGTGGCATGTACTGTAGACAGAGACCATTCTTATAGAAATTTTTTGTTATACAATCAAGACGAAACAACAGGACAAGACGGAAGGAAAGATATGAAGGGAAATGCACAGCAACGCATAAGCATTGCCGATTTGCGGACAGACATAGACAAATCCGGCATATTTGGCCAACAATACGGTACACAGCTGTAGAGTTATAACAAATTGGGGGGAAGACAAAATGGGTGACAACAATTTAGAGCATAAATCATGTAGCAGCGGCTGAACAGCAACAGTAACAGGAAGCAGAAGATGTGGCTAAAGATTCGCAGAAAAACAATGCAGAATATTGTGATTGAAGAGATACAGAAAATAGGCATGGAGGATAAGAGCGACAGGATTTTGGCTGACGTTGACTTAACTAACACTAAAAAAAACCTACCGAAATCATCTAAAGTAGGCTGTAGGCCCTTACCTCTTTTCAGAATTTGATGACTTTTTCGCGATTTCCTGGACCATCACCATTACCTTATGTGACAGTTAATTGCAAAGAGCGCTGCTGGTTGACTTAGCCGAGGTAACATTGAAAAAGGGCACGACAGAAAGCCGCAAATAACCTTAAAGTCGGGTTGCCACCAATTTAAATTCTGCAGCATCTAGCCTTATCGAGTTCTCTCTCACAGCAAGCAAATAATTCACGAAGCAATACCTCTAAATACACAAAACAAGCCACATGCTTCTTTAATTTATTGAGTAAAAATTAGGGACGTCCCTGTGCACCTGGGAGCAACCTGTAAAGATTAAGGATATTCGTATCACTAGATGGTGCCAGGGTAGTTTCTTTATATTCTACCGTTGCGCCATCTAGTGGAATTAATATCGTTGATTGCTTCTAGGCGCACGACGTCGTACCAAATTTTCACTCAATAATTCAGAAGTCACGTGGATTGTTTGCTGTCTTACAAGAAATTTTTTTATGCATTCCTTTGCTTGTTGCGAGAAAACGCTAGTGAGATAGCGCTCGCTGGCGCTAGAGATGCTGCAAACTTTCGTTTGGTGAAAACCCACCTTTAAATGTAAATAATGGTCAGAGATTAGCGTCCAGTGATTCGAGTCGCACTTTCAACAACACCACATGGAAACGAATTGATAGTTCCGCATCCTAACTTGAACGTTGCAGACAAAACCTTATCTTTCGTAACTCAACGAAACTGCAAGGAACCAATCTATTGTGTGCGCGGTGAATCTTGAGTCCAGCAAGTATTTTGTTTGCGGCTACGTCTTCCTGGATGGGCTGGCTTTAATCGATGGCCGCTATTGTTTTTGTAACCATCTTGGATATCAACAAGGCACTTTGCTACTGAAAACGTACAATCGATTATTTGTGTTCGTTCTGTGAAGAACTCAAGATAGGCCGCGGACACTATAAGAAACTTTGGTGTAAGTAAGACACAACATCTGGGTTTGTTGCAATCTAAACATTCGTGCCACACGTGGACACTTTTAAAGCGTTATTAAAAAATTGAAAAACCTGGACTCCCTCCTAAACCCAGACCGAGAAGTGTGTACATTTTTACACTGCGGAACGATTTTTAGATTACATTTTCGCTGTCCACAAAACAATATTCCGGTGGAAAAGGACATCACTTTCTGGTACACAGTATAAGCCGACATAAACCGTTTTCCTCCCCACCTTTCGGATAATAGAAAACTTAATAACATTTTCCCAACCACATCCTTCTCTTTCCCGCTTTTATATCAACCAACCCCTTTCATGTACCAGTTCCACGTGCCGCAGACTCCAGAACGTTCCGTCTGTCCGTCTGTCTCTCTGTCTGTATGTTCGTCTGTCGTCGTTCCAAAGTCCATTTCGTCAGGACCTGCTTTTGTCTCGGTCATAACAACGGAGCAGCCATGAATTGAGTCGAAACAAAATTCAGGCATTTCCTCTCGCCGAAGCGCCGTACTGGAACGGCGCACCTGGCAGCGGAAAGTGGAACTATTCGAGGCCTAAAATGGCTTTACGGCGGGAAATTATCAGAACGAGTTACACAGGCGCCACAGAGTTTAGTTCGGGTCCGCGAGAGCTGAATCGCAAGGGGGGAATACGTAATCACGTCCGCCGTAACACCAACGTAAAAGGCTTAAATCGCTTTCGAAACGGATACAGAGTTGAGGTTTATGCGTTCCTCACAATTTAGAGCGATAGGGCCCGCTGCGAATCGCTGCTAAGGTAGAGGCTGTTGACAGATTGTATTAGTAGGTTGGATATCAACAACAGCAGCCTGTTTGGCTTGGGGATTTCGGATTGGTGTGTGCATGTAATCAAAATCTTAAAGAGGGAACTGAAAGAGTTCCAAGTTCCCGGTACTCGAGACGTCGAAATGGTTTGTTGTTTTCGAGCACTCGGAAAGAAAATTGCTTTTGAAAACTGCTTACGTTCGTACTAAAAGTATATTACCAGAAAAAAAAAACGTGTACCTGACAGCAACAACCCATTCTTCGCAAAACTTGACGTGAAAGTAATAAACTTTTCTGGCAGACACCGATGCAGTCTGCCAACTTCTGTTTTAAGGTGTACGACGATCTTACATGGTTTGAATTTCAAAACTGCCCCCACACTGAAAACTACGCAACATTAAAATAATTGAAGTGTTTATGTATTAAAAGTACAGTAAATTTCAGCAAAACTCAATTTTGGGAATCTAATACCTTATTTTTTAAACATCTACGTGCAGAATTTACTATACTTTGAACATCTTTGGCTGAATTAGAGAGTGGCTCCCTATCGTTTGTGAATACATTGTATCACGCTTTTTTCCAATTTTGTTAAGTTTTCTCCTGTAATGGCCTAAGTTTATTCTACAAATAATTTATGCGTACAAGTTTTATATAATAATAATATAACAAACAATTTACCACATTGTGTGGAAAGTTGTGAGATGCTAACGCCGTGCCAGAGTGGAGGGGCAGACAAACGTCTTGGCGCGTGCTGGCCCCGAAGATCTAACTTTAATTTCTCTCCTGATAAATAGAATATAATTCTGCCTTATCCTCAAAATTCGATTTTTATTTTTTTATCGTACATATTTCTTCGTTAATTCTTAATTAATAGTAAACAAATACTTTTAATTCGTAATGTGTATTTCGTATTATTCTGTTCAGTTGTAACCGGCACAGGCTTCTCTGTGAAACTTTGCGATACAATTTATACATAGTAAGTATATCTGGCCATGAATGTTAGTCAGCTTTCATAAAAACAGTTTATTTTTGGTTGTTAAATTTCTTAAAGCCTTATGTCAGCTCAACAAACCAGCTCGTAAAGCTGAACCGACTCAATTTGTCAGGGATCCTACCAAAATACTGAAATAGTTTCCATGAGATTTCTATAGTAATTGAGGTTAATTTCCAGGTTATTTACCAAAATTCGGAGAATTCCCAGTTTTCCCTGAGTTTTCCAGGTTTTTTTAAAAATCGGAGAATTCCCAGTTTTCCCTGAGTTTCAAACTTAGTTTAATTCCCTGAGTTTTCCAGGTTTTTTTGTGAAAAATCGGAGAATTCCCAGTTTTCCCTGAGTTTGAAACTCAGGGTTTCCAGGTTCTCCAGATTGGTGGGAACCGTGTTTTTATATTTATGACCTTTTTCCTGTGTGACTTAATTTCTGTGACTTTGCCCCTTTGCCTTTTTTCCTAAATCCACAAATTCAGCCCATACGCTAATCGTAGTTATTCTTCACTTCTTTTTTAATCATTAGTGATCCAGTAATTATCGCCCAACTTTGATGAAATCTGGAATTGATCGATAAATTTAGATAAAGTTTCTACGTACAATTTCACGAAAATCGGTTTTACCCTTCTCAATACTGTCTCAATAACGGACCTGCGCACTAAGGTTTTCAGAAGCGCACCTAAAATGGTTTAGTCTACATTTCGACTATCCTCTTTACAGTAGTGTTGCATTGTAACCCTAGGAAATTCGTTGCGGAAACTCATAAAGCTGCTGACCCTATTTCCTAACAGACATGCAATTTAAGGGTGAACAATATCCGAAATCAATTTAATAACCATTGTCTGCCTAGTTTCCAAGGGATTGCGTGTTGCATAGCAAAGCGACGACTTTTACATTTTTTCTTTTAATTCTTGGTATGTTACGTTGCCCTGGTAACGGGATTTGCATAATCCTTGACTACGTAAACTTAGGTGGCTTTGTGCACTGGAATGGTCATAACTACGCACATATTTATATTAATTACTGTAAGTGGCCTATATAATTTTTTTATGTTGGATTTATATAATTGGCTTTTTACATTAATTACTATAATTGGTATTTTTAAGCAATCTTAAACAAAAAACGAACTAAAAAACTGTGTTGTACGGCATTTTGTGAAATATTACGAATAATTCGAAACTTATATTTTTTGGAACGTTTTCTAAACATTTTCTAACGTCACACACAGTGTATTTTAATTTTGAGGTGCCATGGACTCACAGCTAGATTGGTGAGGCAATCTACACAGAATTTTTGTTTCCTTACCGTAAAACAAGAACCATGCTCGACTTACATTGAAAAGATCACAGTTGACCTTTCTATTTCCGTAGTCACAAAATCAGTGCTTTACTTGTCTCTGATTAATCCGACAAACAAAACACAAATTTACACAGTATATCTCACAAAGAGCAAGTGGTTTGCTTTCATTCTCGTTAGGGCAATGACGTCCCCTTCGTGAATCGTCGGATTTTTACGGAGGGACAAAACTGCAGTTATGCTCATTTTAAGGCAATGATGT